>MJUU01048702.1:29173-57083 GCA_002080025.1 Modiolus philippinarum | reverse complement strand
TCCGGGTAAAACGTGCCGGCGCCAACCTCTAATCTTGCTGTCAGGAGAGTACAATTTTCGTCTGCTGCGTTTAATTTGAATGTATCAAGTAACAGAGGATTTTGTTCTTGGTCATTATGTTTCCCGTTTCTTTGTAAAAACACAATGAAGTGTTTCGGGTGTTTTATTCCTGTTGTAATACGAAACGACCCTTCAACAGATTGACTCGAGGTATTAGTGTGAATGGATTCTCTTAAGTATGTCCATCGTCTTGGTTTCATGTAATTTTGTAACACATCCGTTATACCAACAGAATTTAATTTTAGTCTAGGAATCCACAGTTCAAAATGTGTAATTACAACTCTACCGTCATCAGCGCCACCAGCCTTGTATAATAAATAATCATCGTTGTTTATTATTACCGTTATTCCCATCTGTGCCAGGGGTAAAAGATTTTGTTCTAACGAAAATCTATTTAGTGGTATTTCTGCTGTTCCTTCTGCCCGTGCGTTAGTTAAAGCTGTTCTCGCCTTAAACCCTGTATTATCAGCAGTGGTTGCAATATTATCAGGGTAAATAAAGCTGTTTTTGCCTAAGCTGTTAACATAACCATCTGAAAGTGTAAGCAATAATTTGTCGTGATTTGCTAGAGATAAATTATTGCAATTGTACACTATTTTTCCGTTTTGGTAGACTGTCATTTGACTAAGAAAATGTGTTACATCTGAAATAACAGATACTGTGTCGTTGTTCGGTGCTGCTCCGTCAGCTAGTTTATCTACTTTGAACTTAATTAAAAAATACCCATTGTACCAGTCATAAAACGAAGCCCAATCGTTTATACTAAATTTGTAGTCCGTTTTGACTTGTGCTTCTCCATTTTGTGGAGTTCTTATGGGAGTGTCTAGTGAAAAGTTACAATACTCATATCGATCACAGAACTGTGTTCCTCTAAACATTTTTTATTGCTGGATTATTATTTTTCTTTCTTATATAAAAATGATAGAGTTTATAAGCAGTGTCTTAAACAGGTTAAATAAGAGTCTTGAGCGTTGGAAAAAGAGTAAGTGTTTTACTTATGAGATGCTTAAACCGCAAGCAACGTAAAAAATGTGAGTGAACTAAGAATCTAGCCCGTTTTACCCGTCTCAACTGTAGTGAATAACAAATCTTACATGTTTGTTTATTCTCGTTAGTCCCGTAGATAGTAGTTAATACCCTTTTTGGGTGCACATTTTCCGAAAAAAATAGAGAATGGCAAATACAAGAAAACGTATACAACTACAAATGCATTTACGGGATTTTTCTAGAGGTGATAGTTGCTTATTGATACAACCGGATTTTTATGAAGAAGGATGAAATCACGGACAAGCTCGTTTTAGAAAATACTTGAAAAGAATGAAATTAAAGAATGCTTCTTCTTTTCTTTAGGAACCTGCGTAGGAATATTTTCCCCTGAAAACCATAGAGTCGTGTTTGGGTACATGTGGTTTAGGTATTGTTAATATACATGTGTATTGGTAACGAAAACACAGAAGCAAGAAATTAAAGAATCGCGAAAAACGGAGAAGAAGAACGCAATTTCAGTTTTATTTGATATGAACATCAATCAGTGTTCTAACTTGTACGGAACATGACGTTGTTCTATTTCTTGTTACAGTTTTATTTTTCGTTCTTCTGTCATCTGAAAGATAACTATAACTATGTATTCATTCATTAGAAATTTTTGAAAGTTTCTGATGCGTTTTCTTTCCCAAATTTGTTAAAGTTTTACGCAAACCATTTGTATTTGTAGTAACAATATTGAATAATCTGTCACGTGACCGGAAGTGGCAGTTGATATATTATTTTTCTTGTTTTTACACTACCTAGTGGTTAATTCTTCTTATAATAAACCAAACATCAAAATTTAGCAGTGCACAGAAAATTTTTACCCGCGAAATATCAAAATTGTTCACATTTTGTCTTTCAACGGGTTTTTGTTGAATACTTAAAAAAAATCTGAAATATGCGATAGAATTATATTTGACCAATGAAAACGTTTGGATAATTGAGAAATCCATTGAATTAATATAAAAACTAATGAAAATTTGCTGAAAAACTTATTCCACAACATTCGACAGCAGGTAAACTCATAGTTTAGGAGACATCCCCCTTAAAACAAAAAAAAATTCGTCAACTTCTAGGTTTTCAAAATATGTTTTTCTTTTGTGATATCATAGCTAACATAGACATGTCTCGTTTTCCAATATATTTATTAACAATTATTGAAACGTATGTAAGTGAGCAGACTTTGCTCATATTCCATCAAAATTTGGCAAAAATAAAAATATCTCGTTTTCAGTGAATTTCCGGAAAACTGCACCGTAGGATTTTTTTACAACAGGGCAAAAAATAAACTTTTAGACTATTGCCTTTCGAGAAATATCATTTCTAGCTATGAAGTATGCTGGTCCATTAAACTCCTAAAATAAGCGTCTTTTTAGAACATAGTCACTGCACTATTATTACTGTATAATTAGCAAAAGTTTTACTGTACGCAATTTCACCAGGGTAGGACTAAGCGTACAGTAGGTAGCGACTAACTAAAACTCGAACTGCACGCAGGGTAGGATTTTAATTGTACGCAGGGTATGACTAAGTTTACAAACAAATACGCGCATTATGCCCTACAAAGAGTATATGTTCACCCTGAATGGAACCTAAATGTTAATATGCAATTGCTATGAGCTGTTTTGTTTACTTGGACTAATGTCAGTATCATTGGTATAATGAAAGTCTATAGATAAAGGACAAAACACCATATGCCACAGTCATATGAGCTTGCCATGGATAAGAACATCTTTTCTAGGTACACATAAGTTGAAACATTTATTATATGTGAACATATTAATAGGGGACTTTTGAATCACTTTCCTTCCGGAAACAGTTTTATTTTTGTACGTAAAAAATCAATATATATCAATGCACTGAGAGGGAATCGAGAATCGGCACTAATTAATGAACACTATTGAGCTATTTATATTTAATCGATTTGCAGCGCTTCAGATTAATTTCTTTCGTCAATCAAAATTTAGTTTAAGTCTCTCAGGAAAAATTATAAATGAACTTCAATTTCATAATTAGTTTGCTTTTCCCGGTTTCCCTGAAATTCGGGTACTAGAGGCACGTTCCGAAGAGAAGAAAAACAAGGCTTTTCATTGCTTCGTGAAATATTTGCTAAAGAGTGTGTTTCGGTCCCATTTCCTGCATTTGACAAAAAAATGAATTCCATCATCAACGAAAGAACTTGAAAAGCATGCATTCTATTTTTGATAGAAGCATATATTTTGAGCAATTTAAAAGCTCGATTTTTTATATCTTGCAAAATATACAAATGTAGCATTGTTTTCATACAACATCAGTAAGGGATTACTGGTAACATAATAGCAGTTAATTAGGGAAAAGCACAATCAAATACATGCATGTTTTCGAAAATTCCGTCATAAAAATTAACACATTTTGAATTTTGTACGACGCATTCTCTATTTAGACAATATGGTTCAGAGATCCCCAGAAGAAGTCAATGTGTGTTTTTATGTCTATGAAAAAAAAAGAAAAAGTGAATACATCAAATAGAAAGCTTGGTTCTATTGAATATAATATGGTATCTCCACTGACAAACAGTATGAGAATATCTTCAACAATGTGCAAAAATGTACAGTTTCTTTTATGTAGGTAGTATGTCAATGATTTAGTCCTACCCTGCGTACTGCTTAGTTGCTACCAACTGTACGCTTTGTCCTACCCTGATTTTTTTGGTGTACACGAACTCTTTTGGTTATTGTGACTTTATTAAAAACATATACGCTAACATATTTGATACAAATAAAGGTTAATAGTGTAGTTTTCCTTTACAATTGCCATATGATACAAATACCATATAATAATGAAGTTACTTTTCATCTGCATGTCTATCTTTGGTTTGTTTTGCACTATCTTGCGTACAGTTAGTCGCTACCCTTGCCTTAAAAGAAGTAAGGGAGAGATTCATCTGTCAGTGAAAATATCCCCTACAATAACCATCTTATGAAATTGTTTTGACAAATTTATTCATTGTAACATGATCTTGTTCACACACAAACCCAAATGACTTTATATTAAATTTAAAAAATGCACACCAATTTAAACTTATTGTTACTATAAAGTATCAATTCAACTTCTAATTATATTACACATACGGCATAGAGAGAATCTAACATATGAAAGTTTTAAAACGTATACAAAATACAAAAGTTGGTTTGAGCAGTAATTGCATCCGAATAAATTCAATTCAAAAATTAATACAGTTCATGAGTTTATTGAATTTGGTCACAACATAACACATACTGTTTTTCAGTTGAAGTTTGAGATGGCCACATTATTGTTTCAAATGACGCATGCGTTAGATCTTTACTTCCAAGGCGAAAACGCGAAAACGCGAAAACGCAAAAACGCGAAAATGCGAAAATGCGAAAACGCGAAAGCGAAAACGCGAAAACATGAAGTGAAATTCATTTCGCGTTTTCGTGATTTTGCTTTCGCGTTTTCGCCTTCTCGATTTCGCGTTTTCGCGTTTTGCTCTGTCGAAAGTGTGTTATGTGGTAGAAATGACCAATGAATTGCCAGCAATAATAAAAAAAACAAAATTGGCTCAAATTAACTTTTTATCAGACGAAAAATAATTATTTTACAAATTAAATACAATATATAACTTATCTGACAATAATGAAGTCCAAGTAATAATTCAAACGAATAGTTCACTTAATTCCACCAATAAATGTCCAATAGAATATTCCTTATAATCCTCACTAAATAGTTGATCATAGATTCACGATAATTGATGTCGATTTCCAATACGAAAGATGCGCGTGATAATCCTATATAAACTAATTAATCCTGTATAAACTTATTAAACTGACTGACTTAACCCTTTTCGGCTACCTCATATGAATACATTTATTATTTCCAGAAAAATCTATCCACAAGATACAACTGGAACATTCTAATCAACTGACAATCACATGACTAGAATGATTATGTAAGGAAAACCTCTAGAAAATTCTATGTGTCAAATATTAAATTTAAATTCTAGAAATTTCTATATGTTCTAAGGTGAAATAACCTTGACCCTTGTTTATTGTAAACAAGTTACATAACTAGGCCAACAAGTTACATGATATTAAGGCCTTACAAAATAAAAACAATCAATACAATGATTATAGAATATTTACAACATTTAATTACCTATAACAGCTCCCCCAAAAGAAAATGTTTGAATGCAATGAAAAACATTTAAAATAAACAATGAGGTGTTATGAAATTTATCAAACACTTGACAATGCGTCTGCAATGACATTATCTTTTCCTTTAATATGTCTTATGTCTAGATTAAAACCTTGCAAAGTCAAACTATACCTCAAAAGTCTTTGATTTTTATCTTTCATTTTATGAATTAATTTAAGAGGGTTGTGATCAGTATATACAATGATAGGCTGAATTGAAGCTGTAACATAAATTTCAAAATGTTGTAAAGCCAAAATCAGAGACAAACATTCTTTTTCAATTGTGGAATAATTTCTCTGGTGTCTATTAAATTTTCTTGAAAAATAACAAATTGGATGGTCTATACCATCTTTACCTTCTTGTAATAAAACACCGCCAGCAGCAACATCACTGGCATCTACTGCTAACTTAAATTGACATTCAAAATTAGGTGTTGCTAAAACTGGCGCACTTTCTAGGATGGCTTTTAGTTCTTCAAATGACTCATCACAACTTTTAGACCAAATAAACTTTACATTTTTTCTCAATAGTTTAGTCAAAGGCTCACTAATTGAAGAAAAGTTTTGACAACATTTTCTATAATATCCAGCCATTCCCAGAAAACGCATCAGTTGTTTCTTATTCTCAGGTTTAGGACAACTAGAAATAGCACTAATTTTAGCATCAATAGGTTTTGCCTGACCCTGACCTACAACATGTCCTAAATAGTTTACATAAGCACATCTAAAATCACTCTTGGAGAGGTTGACTGTTAACATAGCACTGCTAAAACGGTTGAAAAAGTTCGAATTATCTGAAGATGTTCTTCCCAAGTGTCATTATATATAAGAATGTCATCAATGTATGCTTCACAACTGTCAATTCTAGAAATAACACTGTTGATGAGACGCTGAAAAGTTGCCGGCGAATTTTTCATGTCAAAAGCCATCACTTTGTATTGGAATAGTCCATCGGGTGTAACAAAAGCGGAAAGTTCTTTTGCACGCTCTGTAAGAGGAACTTGATAAAATCCTTTCAACAAGTCAATTTTTTAATGAATTTAGCATTTCCAATTTTATCAATACAGTCATCAATGCGCGGAATTGGAAAAGAGTCAGTTTTTGTAACACTGTTTAATTTTCTCAAGTCCGTACACATACGAAAAGTTCCATCAGCTTTTGGCACTAGAATACAAGGCGAGCTCCAATTGCTTTTGCTAGGTTCAATAAAGTCATTTTTTAACAAATACTGAATTTCATCATGCAGGTACTTTTGTTTGATCGGATTCAGTCGATATGGAGGCTGCTTAATCGGTACTGAATCACCAAAATCAACGTCATGAAATATTTTATCAGTTCGTGTCGGAATGTCTGGAAAGAAATGTTCAAAATCACTGAGTAACTGTTTTAACTGTTCCTTTTGAATCGTTGGTAATTGTTGAAGTTTCGAATCCAAATCTTGTAGAATCTGTGAATTTTCCAGCTTCGGTGTAATAGATGGCGAATCAATCTTTTCACAAAAATCATTTTCGGAATTGTCAGGGTGAACACTAACTAAATTTACAGAATGTACAATATTTGTGCTATTTCTATCTATATAAGGTTTTATCAAATTTACATGACACAACCTATTATGTCTACGTCTGTCAGGTGTTTTAATGATATAATTTAAATCACTGATTTTCTTTTCAACAAAATATGGACCAAAATATCTGGCTTCAAATGGCTTTCCAGGAACAGGAAGTAAAACAAGTACAGTCCTTGCTTCAGTAGCCGTTACTAAAAGATCGATCATTAAGCGATCCGTCAGCCGTCAACGATCAGTGATCGATCAGTGATCGATCAGTCAACAATCCGTCAAAGTCTGACGGATATGAAAAGTAATTCACGTATTTGACGGATACAATACGTAAATTACGTGACTGACGGATGACTGATCGGTCCTATCCGTAAATGACTGATTGATAGCCTTACGTCATCTTTCAAGTAAATACATTTTGCGAAATGATAATTTCGTTTCATTTAGAACTGGAATATATAAAAAAAAAAATTATATTTAATCCGTACGTTAAGGTTAATATTATATTTACTTGATGTTTCTGCTTGTACGTTAGGGAATGCACAGTATATAATACAGGTTGCTCGAATACATTAAAATTTGGAAGCACATCTGATATTAATTTTGACCAATCGTCGAAAATAGACAAATTCAATTTGTTAAAAAAAAACAATATTAAAATAATTTATACAAGTGGTTTAAAGTTAATTGTTAGACAATAACAGGAATCCAACTAACAGCGAAACAAAAATGAAATGAAAGAAAAAAAAAAAAAAAAAAAAAAAAAAAAAAAATAAATGATACACGAAAGAATGGGAAATCCTTCTTTTCAAACACTGAATATGCTAAAGTTCATTTAAATTGTGATTCCTGAAATAAAAAAATCTTCGACAGGAATATGATGAATAAAATTTTCAAAAAACTAAATTGTTTAGGTCATTTTAATAGACAGAGTTTAAACCACAGACTAACAATCTAACTTTTCAAGCCTTAAATATGTTTAAATTCATTAAAATTGTGTTTCGCAAAAGATAAAACTTCTTTGAAAGGATATGATGAATAAAATTTTTAAAATATTTCAATTGTTTTTGGTCATTTCTATAGACAGAGTTTAAACCGCTCACTAAAAATCTGACTTTTCAACCATTATGTATGCTAAAATTCATTAAAATTGTGTTTCGCAAAATAAAAAAACTCCTTCAAAAGGATATGATGAATAAATTTTTTAAGAAATTTAAATTGTTTTGGCAATTTTTATAGACTGAGTTTAAACCGCAGACTATGCATCTAACTTTTCAACCCTTAAACATGCTAAAATCAGAAGTCCATTATTAGTAATAATGGACTTCTGCTAAAATACATTAAAATTGTGATTCACAAAATGAAAAACTCCTTCAAAAGGATTGTATGAAGTTAAAGTTCCAAAAAAACTGAATTTTTTTGGTCATTTTTAAAGATTGAGTGTAAACCGCACACCCAAAATCTGATCTTTCAACCTAAGAGAATGCTTAAATTCATTAAAATTGTGTTTCGCAAAATATAAAACTCCTCCGAAAGGATATGATGAATAAAATTTTCAAAAATTTAAATTGTTTTGGTCATTTCTACAGACTGAATTTAAACCGCAGAATGTGAAAATTCATTAAAGGTGTGTTTCGCAAAAGATAAAACTCCTCCGAAAGGATATGATGAATAAAATTTTCAAAAAATTTCAATTGTTTTGGTCACTTTCATAGACAGACTTTAAACCACAGACTAAAAATCTAACTTTTCAAGCCTTAAATATCTTAAAATTCATTAAAATTGTGTTTCGCAAAAGATAAAACTCCTTCGAAAGGATATGATGAATAAGATTTTTAAAATATTTCAATTGTTTTGGCACTTTTTATAGACTGAGTTCAAACCGCAAACTATGCATCTAACTTTTCAACCCTTAAATATGCTAAAATACATTAAAATTGTGATTCGCAAAATAAAAACTCCTTCAAAAGGATTGTATGAAGTTAAATTTTCAAAAAACTGAATTCTTTTGGTCATTTTTAAAGATTGAGTGTAAACCGCACACCAAAAATCTGATATTTCAACCTAAAAGAATGCTTAATTTCATTAAAATTGTGTTTCGCAAAATATAAAACTCATTCGAAAGGATATGATGAATAAAATTTTCAAAAAATTCAAATTGTTTGGTCATTTCTACAGACTGAGTTTAAACTGCAGACATACAAATATAACTTTTCAAGCCTTGAAAATGTGAAAATTCATTAAAGGTGTGTTTTGCAAAAGATAAAACTCCTCTGAAAGGATATGATGAATAAAATTTTCAAAAAATTTCAATTGTTTTGGTCATTTTTATAGACAGAGTTTAAACCATAGACTAAAAATCTAACTTTTCAAGCCTTAAATATGTTTAAATTCATTAAAAGTGTGTTTCGCAAAAGATAAAACTCCTTTGAAAGGATATGATAAATAAGATTTTCAAAATATTTCAATTGTTTTGGTCATTTTTTTAGACAGAGTTTAAACTGCACACTAAATATCTGACTTTTCAACCCTTATGTATGCTAAAATTCATTAAAATTGTGTTTGTAAAATAAAAAAACTCCTTCGAAAGGATATGATGAATAAAATTTTCCAAAAAAATTAAATTGTTTTGGCAATTTAAATAGACTGAGTTTTAACCGCAGACTAGGCATCTAACTTGTCAACCCTTAAATATGCTAAAATTTATCTAAATTGTGATTCGCAAAAGATAAAACTCCTTCAAAAGGATATGATGAATAAAATTGTCAAAAATATTTAAATTGTTTTGGTTATTTTCATGGACAGAGTTTGAACCGCGCTCTAAAAATCTAACTTTTCAAGCCTTAAACATTCATTGAAATTGTGTTTCACAAAAGATAAAACTCCTTCAAAAGGATATGTTGAAAAGAATTTTCAAGAAATTTAAACTGTTTTTTCAATTTTTATCAACTGAGTTTAAAGCGCAGACTATGCATTTAACTTTTCAACCCTTAAACATGCTAAAATTCATTAAAATTGTGATTCGCAAAATAAAAAACTCCTTCAAAAGGATTATATGAAAAAAAATTTTCAAAAAAATGAATTGTTTTGGTCATATTTAAAGATTGAGTTTAAACCGCACACCAACAATCATGTTTTTTTAACCTAAAAGAATGCTTAAATTCATTAAACTTGTGCTTCGCTAAATATAAAACTCCTCCGAAAGGATATGATGAATAAAATTTTCAAAAAATTTAAATTGTTTTGGTCATTTCTATAGACTGAGTTTAATCCACAGACTAAAAATCTAACTTTTCAGGCAGGGAAATTTGTTAAAATTTATTAAAGGTGTGTTTCGCAAAAGATAAAACTCCTCCGAAAGGATATGATGAATAAAATTTTCAAAAAATGTCAATGGTTTTGGTCATTTTTATAGACAAAGTTTAAACCACAGACTAAAAATCTATTTTTTCAAGCCTTAAATAAGTTAAAATTCATTAAAATTGTGTTTCGCAAAAGATAAAACTCCTTTGAAAGGATATGATGAATAAGATTTTAAAAATATTTCAATTGTTTTGGAAATTTTTATAGACAGAGTTTAAACCGCACACTAAGAATCTGACTTTTCAACCCTTAAGCATGCTAAAATTCATTGAAATTGTGTGTTGCAAAATAAAAAAACTCCTTCGAAAGGATATAATGAATAAAATTTTTAAAATTTTAAATTGTTTTGGCAATTTTTATAGACTGAGTTTAAACCGCACACTAAAATCTAACTTGTCAACCGTTAAATATGCTAAAATTTATTAAAATTGTGATTCGCAAAATAAAAAACTCCTTCGAAAGGATTGTATGAAGTAAAATTTTCAAAGAAAATTTAAATTGCTTTGGTCATTTCCATAGACAGATTTTAAACCGCACTCTAAAAATCTAACTTTTCAAGCCTTAAATATGTTAAAATTAATTAAAATTGAGTTTCGATAAAGTTAAACTCCTTCGAAAGGATATGATGAATAAAGTTTTCAAAATATTTAAATTGTTTTGGTCATTTTTATAGACAGACTTTAAACCGCACACTAAAATCTAACTTTTGAAGACTTAAATATGTCAAAATTCATAAAAATTGTTGTGCAAAATATAAAACACCTTTGAAAGAATATGATGAATAAAATTTGCAAAAAAATATTGTTTTCGTCATTTGCAAAGATCGAGTCTAAAACGCAGACTTGTATTATGCAGTTTAGATATCCAGTTCTCATGTAAACGATTTAAATTGAAACAAAATACAGCATTCGTAATTCAACCAAACCGTTTCTTTATATTCGAAAAAGATGTATCTAACAATTTGGAAACACACGAGAATAATATTATGTTTATTCGTTTTGCCTTAAAATTCCAAATATTTACGTATCCGTCATACGTGATTTACTGATTGATACAACACGTAATTGACGGATGCGATCAGTAAAATACGTTTACATCCGTAAAATACGTTTGCATCCGTAAAATACGTACACATCCGTTATTCATGGATCCGTCATCGATCAGTGAAAAATCAGTCACCAATTAGTCAAAAATCCGTCATCAATCAGTCAACAATCCGTCAATAAGTAACGGCTACTGATACAAGGACTGTACTTTATCACTAGGGTCAAAATTGCGTTTTACAGAATTTTGGTCATACTTAGCTTTCATAGATTCTTGACTAGTTTTTAGATTTTTATTAGCTAGTTCACATGCTTTAACAAGTTTAGTGCGAAAATCTGAAACATAATCTAAGAGATTTAAGTGGTCTTTTTCATCAGATAAAATTTTCTCATTTAAAAGTTTGAGTGGACCCCTGACTGCATGTCCAAAAACTAATTCAAATGAACTGAAACCTAATGATTCCTGAACTACTTCTCTTACAGCAAATAAAAGAAAAGAAATTCCTTCATCCCAATTTTTCTCTGTGTCAAAACAATAGGTCCGCATCATATTTTTTAAGGTTTGATGAAATCGCTCTAAGGCGCCTTGACTTTCATGGTGATATGCAGATGATCTGTACTTTTTAATGCCTAATTCATACATTACTTGCTGAAAAATGCCTGACATAAAGTTTGAATCTTGGTCTGATTAAATAGATTTCGGAAGGCCGACCAAAGTAAAAAAATTAGTTAAAGCCCTAACTATGGTTTTAGTCTTTATATTTCTTAAAGGAATAGCTTCAGGAAATCTTGTGGATGCACACATAATAGTTAACATGTACTGATTACCAGATTTAGTTTTTGGTAAAGGACCTACACAATATATTAATATTCTACTAAAAGACTCCTCAAAGGCAGGTATTGGCTGAAGAGGTCCTTTTGGAATAACGTGGTCTGGTTTCCCTACTAACTGACATGTATGACAGGACTTGCAGTAATTGGAGACATCTTTTCTTAGATTAGGCCAATAAAAATAATTTAAAATTTTCTTGTAAGTCTTATTAATATCTAAGTGTCCTGACAAGGGAGTATCATAGGCCATGCTTAATATCTTAGCTCTATACACCTTTGGTACTACAATTTGATACTTTACTGCCGATTCTGCATCAGTTGACACATCAGAAGGTCTCCATTTACGCATAAGAATACCATTTTTGGTGAAATAAGTAACAGGTTCTTGCAAACACTCACTTTCATCAACAGCCCTATTAAAAAGACCTGAAATTGCAGGGTCTTTATGTTGCTAACTGCTGAACGTAGACATAGAAAAACCATCACCTTGAACCAATGAACTATCAGAAAACTCCAAGGGCTTGCTTGTTTCAACACTAACATCACTAAACTGACTCATAAATGTATCCGACAAATCAAAACCATCAGTGCTATTTTCATAAACTTTCTGAGCTTCCACACATTTCTTTTTCATAGCACGAGTAACTGCACAGGCAGGATACAACCCAGAAAACTCCTGATCAGCAGAATCAGAAACCTGATCAAAAGAAAGCTTGTCTGTCACTATAGGATTTCTTTGAATTTTATCCCCAGCTAAATCATTACCAAGAAGAAGTTGAACACCTTCAAAGGGCAATGATGACTTGATACCTAAGGTCACAGGTCCAGAACCATATCCGAAGACAAATAAACATTAAGGAGATGAATAGCAGTATAACCACTGGACTCTTCCCCTTTAATAAGAAACATCATTAAACGGCAGGGTCTCCTCCAACAAAAGAGACTGAGAGGCACCAGTATCTCTTAGAATTCGAATAGAGGTAGAATTACAAAAATCACTCAAAAGCGACACAAAACCTTCACTAATAAATGGTTAAAAAATCTCCATAATGGGACTAGATGGGGATTTAACCTCGACCTTACTAACAGGATCAGAAACAGACTTCACCTCAGAAAAAGAACTATGCACATCTGAATCGAAATGAGGCAAACATTGTGACGACTCAACAAAACCACTGGGTTTTACTTCACTTTCCTTCCTTTCCTAGACGTTGCCTACTATTTACATCATTTGAAGGTTTGGGTGAAAAATTTGTGGAATTATTTTGATTTCTGAAAAATTTTTGTGGTTTATTAAAAAACTGTGTTTTATGTGTTAGTGAAAAATCATCAGCTAAACGTGCAGCAATTTCCAGAGTTTCAGCTTTTTGTTCATCAATAAAAGTTTTAATGTCAGTACTGATACATCTTTTAAATTCTTCAATTAAAACTAGCTGACGTAATTTCTCATGATTGTTATTTTCTTTGATGAACACCAACGATCAAATAGTTGCTCTTTTGTTCTAGCAAACTCTACATAGGTTTGGTCACTTTGTTTTTCTGCATTCCTAAATTTTTGCCGGTAAGCTTCAGGGACAAGTTCATAGGCTTTAAGAATTAACTCTTTTACAGTGTCATAATCTGAAGCCTGTTCTACTGATAGCTGAGTGTAAATTTCCCTGGCTTTACCAATTAACACACTCTGTAATAACATTGACCAATTATGTTTTGGCAACTTTAAATTTTCAGCTATTTTCTCAAAATGCAGAAAATATTTGTCAACATCCTTCCTTAAAAAGGAGGGACCAACCTGATGTTTTTAGCAACATCAAATGTCTGAGAATTCTGAGAAAGGTGCTGATTCCTTTCAGCTAATTCCAATTATTTCATTTCTAATTGAAAATTGAGCTCTTTTTCTAATTTTAATTTTCTTTCTTCTCTTTCTCTTTCCAATTCTAATTTTCTTTGCTCTCTTTCTATTTCTAATTTTCTTTGCTCTCTTCCTAATTCCAATTTCCTAATTTCTAATTCTTCCTGAATTTGTATTTTTTTAATTTCCAAATCAATTGTTTGAATGCCAAAAGTCTCCAAAACAGATTAATCAAAATAATCTTCTTCAACTTAATTTGCAATCACATTTTGAATTTCAAATTTTCTCATTCCAGATTTGACATTCAATTTCAAATGTTTTCCTTAGATAATTAATTCATCCTTTTTAAGCTTCTCAAAATTCTCAACCTGACACGTAGACATGAATTAATCTGGATCAAAAGACATCTTGAAAAAATTTTATTGCTGACTTTTAAAAATTTTCTATTTGACAAAAATATAATAATTTCTTTCTTAAACAATTTCGAAGATTCCGGACGATAGCCCCCAATTTCTGTTATGTGGTAGAAATGACCAATGAATAGCCACCAATAATGAAAAAAAACAAAATTGGCTCAAATTAACTTTTAATCAGACGAAAAATAATTATTTTACAAATTAAATACAATATATAACTTATCTGACAATAATGAAGTCCAAGTAATAATTCAAACGAATAGTTCACTTAATTCCACCAATAAATGTCCAATAGAATATTCCTTATAATCCTCACTAAATAGTTGATAATAGATTCACAATAATTGATGTCGATTTCCAATACGAAAGATGCGCGTGATAATCCTATATAAACTAATTAATCCTGTATAAACTTATTAAACTGACTGACTTAACCCTTTTCGGCTACCTCATATAAATACATTTATTATTTCCAGAAAAATTTATCCACAAGATACAACTGGAACATTCTAATCAACTGACAATCACATGACTAGAATGATTATGTGAGGAAAACCTCTAGAAAATTCTATGTGTTAAATATTAAATTTAAATTCTAGAAATTTCTATATGTTCTAAGGTGAAATAACCTTGACCCTTGTTTATTGTAAACAAGTTACATAAGTAGGCCAAACAAATTACATCATTTTAAGGCCTTACAAAATAAAAACAATCAATACAATGTATTATAGAATATTTACAACATTTAATTACCTATAACAAGTGAAAGTAGAGAACGCGAAAACGCGAAAACGCGAAATGGCCGCATCGGGCCACCATACCAATTTGATGTTCATAACTTGCAATAAGTGTGATCTGAAGATTTATTTACGGTACAATACAACATTTGAATTGCCTGGAATGTGATACAACTATGTATTTTTTTTACATTATTACCATAGAACAATCCATTTTGATACATAAATCATAACTGATAAAATTAGCAAGTCGTCGCAATTTAGATCGTAAATTTTATTACCCTAGAACAATCCATTTTGATAAATAAATCATAACTGGTAAAATAAGCAAGTCGTTGCAATTGATCAAAATAAATCGTAAATTTTATACGAGAGAAGTGCCAAAGAATGCGATTGGATTACTCGTTTAAAACACACTCTAAATATCTGGGTTTTTGATCAACAAATGTATCCCTGCTTAGAAAAAGAGGAAAAACGGAGAAAAAACTGCAAAAAACAGTTGTGAACAGACACTGACATTTTTCTCCAAATCATTAGAACTAAAGGCCACGACTTCGGTTTCCCAACTGAGTTGACTGATTTACCAGAAATTTTTTACTGTAGTTTTTTTTTTAAAATAGTTTTGTTTTTCAATTTAATTGTTTCGATACAGACACGGATTGAGTTGTGATAGAAACAGTATTTTCTGACACTTGTCTTCTTAACACAAAACGGTCTGTCCCTTATTGTATAACGTATAACAAGGTCACGAAATACACAAAAATATGAAACATGACAATAAGCACAAAAATATTAGATGGTTAAAAAAGGTATATATATATATGAAAAGCCCCACGATGGGTGAAAACATTAGACAATATACTGCTTCGTAACAGTCGTCTTCTTTTTTTCATTTTCTATATATATCACCTGTACATTGTTGAGAAAAGACTATATATATATAAAGGTCACTTAATTTAGAATTATGTACAGTTGTGTTGAGTCTTTATTTGGAAAATATATATATATATATATATATATATATATATATATACGTCTAAAGTCAAAGCCCAACTGAGTTAAAGTCTTAGGATGTAATATTATATCGAGAACATCTTTCCACTGAGGAATTTGACCACTACAATTTGAGTGACACGCAACACTTCATTTGAATTTCACTGTTGCATATACGGCCCTATTTCGTTAGTTCATCGTTAAAATATATTGAAACATGTATTTCTGAAATTTCTAGTATTCGGAGGAAGACTGTTTCAGACATTAGTTGTTGACGGGAGATAGATCTTTTTGTAATTTCTAATCTACAGAAGGGCATAACATAATTACTATCATTGCGTAAATTCTAGTTTAAACTTATACCCACTATGGGTGGCATTAGTTCAAAAAGGTAATCGGTGCAAGTTCATTATGAATTTGATATAAGTTTGGACACGTTGATCTATCAATTAGTTTTTTCCACTCATTTTCGTAATAAATGATTCACTACTTACATAGAGCTGCAGACCCAGCTTCTAATTTTAATTTATTTTAAATTATTAGAGACTTTTTGGCAACAGCCAGACCATAATTAGTATATATATTCCATTTAGGGTCGGATAAAAGTTAAATAAATGCGTGAAAGAAGATAATTCCTAGTTCGAGTAAATTTAAGTTTTTTAACATGTTTATTTCTTTTACTTTCTGATTCTTTACTGTTTCAAATGTGGGTATGGAATTTTCCATTACAATCAATCGTTATGACTAAATGTTTGTGACAAGTGAAAATTTCGACTAATTCATCTTTGAACTTGATTTCGTTATCATTAGAACATGAGCTATTTGAGAGAAATCCTACTTTTGTCTTTTGAGGATTTAAATTTACCAACTATCTTTCGGACCAATCAGAAATTGTTTCCAAATTCACAACATTTTTATAGTATATGGACTGCGGCTAGCATATGAAAGCGAGGTGTCATCAGCAAAAAGCCTTTCAAACTCATAAGATTATCGACAATGTCATTTACATATAATAAGAAAAGCAATGGACATCGAAATGACCCTTAGAACCACCAGCAATTAAAAATACGCTAATAGAGAATGAAAATAATGGATAAATACACTTTGTTTTCTACTTGAAATAAATTTTTGGAACCATTTACAAAGTTTTCCAATTATACCACAATCGTTTCATTTAATTTTGAGACCTGTATGCCAGAATCCTTTGAAATATCACATAGAACAAGAGACGTGTGACACTGCTCATTTTGGCAATTTCCACAACACATTTCTGATAGTTGGTGAATAGAAGACTGGCAAGGAATGAAGCCTTAATTTTTTGCATAACAATTTGTTTGAATGTAGAAAAATTAAAATTTCTTAAAAACGATTCTTTCATTTAACTCTTGTGTACCAAGTCGGGACCATTGCGGCCGCCAATTTTTCAGGTGGCTTCCGCCTGCGTTGCCTTTTTGCCTCATGACCTTTGGTTCCTGAAAATTCTGTTCGGTAATTTTTTATTAACCCCCAAATCCATAGAAAGTATGGAATCCAAATTAAAAGAAGCTATACATTCATTACATCTTTCAAAATCTACATGTTTATAGTCTCATATGTTAGGCTTGTATTTATCTTTTATTCACCTTGAGCTCTTAGATACATCAAAGTAGCTTCATGATCACTCTGTTTTCTTTTAATTTGAACGAAAATGACGATGAACAGACCAATAACAACTAACTCTGGCAAGAATTGAATTAACAAAATGTTAGGACATTATGACCTGTATCGATGTGTTTGGCTATTTATCCGCCATCGAAAGAAGCTGACGTTAAAAAAGACAGATAATACGTATTTCACAAATTGCAGGCAGCTGTACACCTTATTCCAGTCAGACAATAGACAGATAAAGGTGATGCTAAATTCCGCCTTTTTAGTGCCATAAATTTGCATATGGTAAACTTTGACAAAACAATTTTTGGTTGTTCAAGTATTCAGGGACAGTGCGTAAATTTGTTAACCCTTAATTTCCTGTAAGATCAAATTATGACAAATACAGTTTGTTTTTGCCGATTCCTTGCTTTTGAAAACAATTAAAGTTGTGTGGTTCCAAACCTGACAACATTGTTAAAGTAATGTTTGATATCTGAGGCTTACTACGCATGTCAGGAAGCCGGCAATATGGGTTTTCACTTTATGTGTTTTTGATCGGAAATCCGACTTTTTATGGGTGCAGAAGTCCTGTAAAATTAACCGTAAGAACTTTTTCTTGTTTTCATGAAACAAGAACTGTTTGCTGAAGTCATTTTTCCAAACCAACGTTCGAAATAATTCGGACATTTTTTTGACACTCCTGGAAATCACGTTAGAAGTTCTCTTATGACAGAAAAGTGTTCTCTGACGTCAGTAATATTGGACCTTGGCACTTGGTGAAAAAAGCGCGAAAAATTTCAAAGATCAAAGAACAAAATCAGTATTAATCTGTATGTGTTCAAGCATGACCATGCAAATTATTGCAACAACAATATCCCGTGAAATTAAGAGAGTATTGCGTTGTTACCATTAATTTCTTATTATTATTGCACAGTTATTTTCATTTAAGGTAGATGGACACTAATACACGGCGCACTCGATTGACGCATTTGCGAACCACGAGTGGAATGCGGAATTGACTTGATTTTCAAGCCGGAATATTCCTTTTTTGGCCTTTTCATTGTGACGTCATAATAGATCGGCATACACTTTCCCGCGAATTAGCTCACTTTTTCAGTAAAATATTGTCTATTTCGTTAACTATATAAAATATGTCTCTTAATCAAACGGTGACATATAGATTTTTTAGCTCAACATATAGCTGAAGTATATATCTCTGAAATATCAAGAAATAAAAAAAATCTATCTGATATTTATTTCATATGAAAGCTAAACAATAAGCATTTTGTCACATTACCCTATATATTCTTTGTAAATATTGCTGAAAAATACTGATTTTGGCGAGATTTTCAAAACCTGATAACAGGAAAAGATGATCGGTGACATATCATTTTGGGTGCGTATAAATTCAGCGACAGTATCATTTCAGCGACTATCGTTTCAGCGACAATTTTTTAGTAATTCTGTATATCAATTCAGAGACGTCTTTTCTACGTATCGTATGCAAATTCAGCGACATCCACTTTTAAATAAATTGTAAAAAATGAACTATAATTTGAATGGATAAATTTCATGTTAGATACATATCAAAATTTGCAGAAAAAAAAAATCAACGGAACAGTACTATTAGACGAATTTTTGAGTTAGTGTTTTTTCTTGAAGACCCAACATCAGTGACTTTTTCAATACCTTTTTCTTCCTTAAGGATACCCAAAATATTTAAACTAATACACAGAGATAAAAAAAAAAACACATAATTGCATGTAAATATCTATCAAATTAAACTGAAAATGGAGATGGTAATTACAAAAGTATCAAGATAAGAGCTCCATCGAGTTCTATATTTTTGATCACCTAGGAGATATCAACTGTACAGCAGATGAGGGAATTACAGGAACAAATTCAGTTTGAGTAATATCTCAAGGTTGGAGTATGCATAACTCCTAGCATACAAGGCAAAAACTGCAATTAATTTAGAAGGCTTTATTGTATACATTGAGACTGTGCAGAAAATTTAAACAATCCTGTATATATGATTTAAAATGAATTTTCTGAACAATTAATTTTGACTGTAAACTATATAACCTTCTCAAACCCGTACCTACTTATGATGAGCAGGGGCATTGGAAGGACAAGGAGGAAGAGGAGTAATGTATTTTAAAAGGTAAATGTCGCTGAATTGATATGCTTTTTGTCGCTGAAATGATAATGTCGCTGAAATAAAAAAGTTCAAATTGTCGCTGAATTAATCATCTCTGATCACTTTTATTTTATTTTTGATCAACTGGACTAAGACCTACAAAATAATTCAAAATAAAAAAAAATCTGTCTTAAATTTTATTAGGATCGAACTACCTTAAGCCCCTGTAATAAGCAGATATCAATGTTAAATAAATGAAAATGTATTTCATTAAATACATTCCTATATTACATATATACATGCTACGTCATCATTTTACTTTTATGTAAATAAAAGTCTAGAAACACTAAATTTGGCTTATTTAGTGCAAATTAATTTTTTATATATCCATTTATTATTCTGAAAAAAAAATTAAAGTCATCGCTAATTATCTACAAATTATTGAATTTTCCCTTACTTCAGTAATATGATCTAACAAAGAAGTTTTGGGCTGCTTTGTTAATCATTAATTGATCAGCTGATAGCCGAATTGCTACTTGAAAGACTGATTCCAATCCAGATATTTACAATTAAAAGAGCTAATTTATTTTTCGAATTTTGATAACAGTTGATAATACTTAGATAATGTCAATATATAAATCAGGGTCATAAACATACATAAAAGCTACTTTAAATCCAAACAAAATATCTTTGTTGTTTTGTTTTTTTTTTAATTGATCATAACTAATGCTAATACTTTGGTGTTGTGTTTACTATTGAAAATCAAATAATTAAGATTTGCAAAAAGAATTTAAGTCACAAGGCTTTAATAATTAATGAAGAGATTAATAAATTTTCATTTTGATTTTTTTTCTTTTACACCCTTTAGGTATTTTTTCATCCATCATATCCTACATATGTTTTGAATTTTTAGCCCTCCAGATGATGAATTTTTATATGCACGAAAGAGTTATAAACTGTCAAAATGTGCACTTCCAGAAATGTTGTGTAGATAACTGTTAACACTAACGTCGGAGCATTAAATACACATAAAGCTGTTAATTAATGACAATTTCAAATTAAAGCTTTTATACTAAAATACAGAGTCAGTTTGCACGAGATTCATGAAAAGTGTTCAATTGAAATACAATTATCAGGAGTCTAAAACAATTAATTAAAGGAGCAATAAATTAACGGAATTGCACAATTTACAGAGTTAAGCAATCAACGGAGTTGTACACTTAAAAGAGTTACACAATCAACGGAGTTGTAGTGTCCAAAATACCATTTTTCGTTCAAATAACAACTTACGCCAACGGCGACAAGAAACACCAAGGTACTGCATTGTCAGAATATTGTTATTCCTCTCGTTGGGCGATTGCATCCATTTTGACACAATTCAAAACTCATTATTCATTTTTCTTGCTGGTAATACCTTGGATTTTATATTTTTTTAAATCAATCGAGGTTGTCATCACCAGAGCGCAATAGAGAAAAATTTTACTCATCAATATGGAACAAACGTGCAATGATTTAATAAAGAATGTTTCAACGACTAACTGGCTGGTATAAGACAACCCAGCCGTGGTTCGTCGTGCTCCTGTTTTAAGCATATAACGTAATTATAATATTATTCCAACAAAATAAAAAAAAAGATACATACATTTTTTGTAAGCTTTAAAGAGTTTTTTTGACTGACGATTCGGTTCTCACTTACCTTAACCAGGCTTGCCGTATCGAACTCAAGGAATCTGTCTTATAGTGTCACATTTTTCCTGTGCATTATTTTTCAAGATGTTCGGTTTGATATCTTACCCTTTTATTGCGTCAATACAAAACATAATGTTGCATGGCATACAAACACATACCATAGTTCCGGATGAAGGATCCATACTTCTACATGCACGTCGATAAATGAAAACAAGAGGCTCTCAAGAGCCTATATCGCTCACCTGGCCCTTGTTTAACATAGACATTTTATGTTAAAGAGCCCTTATATATAATTAAACTATAAATCCAATATCCCTAATTAGTTAAAGGGGAGAAGACCTCTGTTAGTTTAACATTGGACCCCATGGGAAACACTAAGTTCCCCGCTGGCTGCCATGTTGGATATCGAGCTGACTTGAAAAAAACACCTTTTTGCAAGGGACCACTCAATGACAATTGCGGCCAAGTTTTGTTCGAATTTGCTCAGTACATTCAGAGGAGAAGATCTTTGAATGTGTTTTCCCATAGGGTCCAATGTTAAAACTATGTTCCCTACTGGCGGCCATGTTGGATATAGTGCGATCCTGAAAAACACCTTTTTTGCAAGGGACCACCTAAGGACTATTGTGGCCAAGTATGGTTCCAATTGGCTCAGTAGTTTCAGAGGAGAAGATCTTTGAATGTGTTTTCCCATAGGGTCCAATGTTAAACTATATCCCCCGCTGGCAGCCATGTTGAATGTAGCGCAATCAGGAAAAACACCTTTTAGTAAGGAACCACCAAAAGACATTGTGGCTAAGTTTGGTATCAATTGGCTCAGTAGTTTCAGAGAAGAAGATCTTTGACAATGTTTTCCCATAGGATCCAATGTTAAAACTATGTTTCCCGCTGGCGGCCATCTCGGAGTCGGTCTTGGCCTTGGCGCGGAGAGCGGTATTCTGATCCACGTAGTGCTTGAGCCATGGGGATTGCCTGAACCTGATGATCCAGTGGCATTTCCTAAGCTTCATGCCCATCTCCAAATACATCTTGAGATTTCGATAGTGGAGGGTATATTTTTCACGCTTGCCTAGGTGAGGCACGAGCTTGCGAACTTTGTCGATCTCTACGGTCTCTGGCGCGAGAGGGTAGTCGTTGTGGGCGTCGTGAAGATCCTGTGGATATTCGAGATCGCATTCTACCATGGCGCCATATTCGTGGTCGTCAGGATATTCCAAGATCTCATCGATCTCTTCTGGCTCGATCCATTTGAAATCTCCCGTTGGGAGAGGCTGTGACATCGCCCATCCGTAAAGATTATTGGCATCAAGGTAGGTGAGATACTTGGTGGGCTCGGAGCTATCGTAGCTCTTCATGTAGGGGTTGTTGGCCTGAGCATGACGATGAGAGATCATGGCCACCCCTTCCCTGGTCGCCTGCTCAAACATCATCAGCATATCTGGATCGGAAAGAAGCTCAGTGGTTTTGAGGGCGGCGCCGTAGGACAATCCGGGCGATGTGTAGTAGTTGGCAGGATCAAGCCCATGATGAGTCTGGCAGATATCCCTGAAATTATCGAAGATGTCGGCCAGCAGCAAGACGTCGGTTTCTAGGTAAAGATCATGGCAATCGCGTAGGGTCTTGCATTCGAAGGCCTCCCAGACCCTCTGAGCGTCCGCGTAGTCTTCATCGGCGATGCCCTCCACGTAGAGAGTGCGGTAGAAGGCTTCCTTGGGTGGGAGCTGAGTCTCTTCCAGCTTGTCCTCCCCATCCATATAATCGTAGGGAAAACCCCCCTGACTGATCATCAGCTCGTGGCGATCGTCAAATCTTGCTTTCACGGTCTTGAATTGGTCGGGCGTGAGGTTCTTGGCTAGCTTATCCAGCGAGCCGAGTAAGAAGCGCATCGAATCGATGAACTTCATCTCTAGATCTCCCATCTTCCTGGAGAAGCTGATATATTTCTCATCGGTATTTAGGATGCAATCGATCTGACCCTCAGTGAATCAAAGTTCCTTGACAAATATGTGGGAATCATACCCGCTGAAGTTGTGGAAGAGGATAGGGACGTGCTTCGGGAGCTGGAAATCCAGATTGCACTGGTTGTGTGCTGCGCCGCGATATTTCCCGGTAAGATGGTCATGGTCCCGAACCTTATCCCCTCCCAATTCATCCCCGCAAATGTGACAGTGCGTGCTTTCTTCGAAGCTCTTTTTGTCCTCGTCGGTCATCACCATGGATTTGGTCTCCTTGTATATCTTACCGATTGCCCGCACTTCCTCTTCGATGCACTCAACGAATTTCTTGGTCGCATCCTCCCCGCAGTAGACGACAGGGGCCTTGTAATCACCATGAGCGTACTTCACGTAATAGCAGAAGCCTGAGGGTCGCTGCAGTTGGTAGGCCTTCGTGTAGGAGTGTGATGGATCCGGCTGACAGGTGTTGAGCTTCTCCGTAAAGCACTCAAAGTCCGCATAGATGACGAATGGAGCTCTCATCATCTTTTTGTGGTTAAGGAAGGCTATGGCGGCTCCTTCTTCCGGCATCTTGTTCCTGACCGCATCCTTCTGACTGCAATATTCCATATGGTCGTCAAAGATATCTTGCCTGGAAAAGTGGGAGAGACATCTGCGGCAGAAGGAGACTGACTCTTTGTGACCGGTCACTTGAGACGTCAAAAGACGTGAAAGGCTCTTGATCCAGCAGTAATGCTGCTTGCCTTCGCGAGTCAAGAAGAGGAGATCTATGTGGGTGGAGCACGTATTCTTGGATATCTTGATGGGGTAGATCTGAAGATCCTCTTCCTCATCTTCACCCTTCTTTACGCCATCGAAGCCAAAGACGTTGACGTTGATGGTGGGATTCTGCCTCTCGAATTTATCGATCGCCTTGACTGGAAAGTCGATGCCTTCGAACTTTAGCTCATCTTTCCATTTCTTGTACTGAGCTACGCGGTTGGTGGATTTCTGGTCGACTTCCTCATGATGGAGGGCTGCCAGCATTGCCCACTAGACAGCGATCATCTTCATTTTTCACATTGAAGATCGCCTTCTTTTTCGCGAGAGCCGATGGGGTTGGTATGAAGGAGCCCCCCTTGAGTAACTTGAATTGGTTGAGGTGGATTTCTAGCTTCTCGGTGTGTCCGAACGTCCACCCACTCCCTTCCCGCATGTACTTTGCCATATTTTCCTTGACCTTCTCCATCATGAAGGCAATCTCCAATTCGAGGTCGGGTGATTGGGTGAGGGTGGTCAGGGCTGATCGGGAGTAAGGGTTGATGTAGGTATTTTCTCCGGTCGCGGGGTTGGTCTTCACCATTTCTGCTAGAAGCACTAAGTGCACCTTCAATCCCTTCTTTTGGGCGAGAGCATCTGAGATGGTGATGGAGATTGTGCTCCGACTTACTTTGAGAAATGTGGTCACGTCGTGCGACTTTACGGGTTTGATGACGACCGTGCCAAATACGCCATTCAGAGCTTGTCGCCTATTGGTGACCTTGATCTCATCCTCGACTGGGGCATTGTTGATATCTTCTTCAATCAGTTGGATCAGATCCTCTCTCTTGAGATGAGAGTACTTGGTAAGGCCGCGATTCTTCGCTAGCGCTTTGAGCTGCTTCTGTAACGATCGGAAATGAAGGTTTTTGGCGAGAAACTTATTAGTATCTCGAACGAGAAACCTAGTATCTCGTCGAGATACCCTCTATCAAGATCGAGATGATGGGTTTTTGAGCGAGAAACATGCAGGCCTTTTCACAAAACATCTTACGATAAAATTTAATCGTAAGTCAGTATGGAATATTAAAGACTTACGACTATTTTTTATCGCAAGATTTTTTTGTGAAAAGGGCTGCTGGTTTCTCGACCCAGAAACCCGGTATAGCGACAAGATACTATATTTCTCGAATTTTTGTGACTTTCTCGTGTCATAGGCCATCTTGTATCTGGATTCAATACATCATTTTATGGTTTTTTATGTATTTTTTTGATAACGAAGAATTGGTTGAATTACTGAATGATTTACGAAATTCTGACATAACTATAGAATTGCTATTGGTCGGTGACTGTAATTTTATTTTTTACAAAATATAGAAATATTCAAAAATAAAAATATATATGTTGTGCAATGGAAAAAAAATTAATTATGGAACAAAATAAAAATGGTATGGTTGGCCATGATTTAATAGTGAAAAACACAAAAATATACAAATTAAAAAGCATATAAAAATGACGAAAATGGAAAGAAGTGATGACTGCCCAACGTTTCGGTCGTATGGCCTTCGACTAGGGGACTACCGGGCTGAAATACGGAGAAGAGTAAAACCATTCATATACATGTTAGAAAGGTGAAATTTTAGAAAATGTCGTTTTTCACCTGAAAGTTTGAAATTATGTCGAAGTGTTCGAAGAAACTATAGTGTGTGGATCTTTATTCTGTTGACCATCGTGTAGCCTATTCATTGCTGCGTTCCGTGGTAAATACATGTAGCATTATTACATTATTGCGTTGGAATAATGTGCAAACTTACCTTTTCTTCAAACAACCATGCACAAATCGTCAAAAACTCCACCCTTCAATATCTGCTGGTACGCTGTGAAGGTGGAAATGACGAGAGAAGGTAGACCTAATGGCGTGTCACAGATATTACCTGTAAGAATTGTGCCAAATCTTGAACATAATCAAAATACGAGAATAAAAACATTAGTTTTCTGTACTATGCACATATTAAATTTAAGGGAGAACGAGCCTCAGATTTCAGAAGCATTCTATATCCTCGGGTTTTATCCATTCAAACAGTGCTAAAATTTTCTGCACATGGATCACATATTCTTGGTCATAAGTCACTTTAAAATACAAAAAATAGACTGTGTATAAAATTTAATCAACTTCCAATTATAATTTCATATATTTAAAGGCCTTAAAACATCTTATGCAAATTGAAGGAACACTCTAGAGAGATCTGTTTCCCGCCAAAATTTTGACGTCTTGTATCTCAAAAATTCCTACATAGATTTTCAAAATTTTTTATTCAAATTGTCCCATTAGTAGAGCTCTTCAAAACAACAGGTCAGAATTTTAATTCTAATGACAAAATTTTTGAGACTCGTACTCCCTTAAATACATAATCAATATTACAAAATAGACTGCTTCTAAACATTTATGAAAAAGGGACGAGCAGTTCCAAGAAAATGGATAATTTGTTTGTTCAAGGAACTGTCGTTGTTTCTCACTTGCATTAGTCTGTATACGGACAGTTACATGCCTGCCCAGTATGCTGTGGTTAGCTCGCCGAAAATTTTCACCTACTGGGCAATCCTTTCCATTGGTGACGCTCTGTTTATGTTCGACACATTATTTGGAAAACCAGGCGTTTGGATGAAAATTAGTGATTTCAATTAAATTTCTTATTAGTATTATTATACATTTCAGTCTCCCCCCCCCCCCCCCCCAATTTTATCCTTTTTTTTCCGTTTTGTATCACATTTATATGCGTGTGATTTAATCTATTTGAAATCTGATTTTTCTATGTTTTCATTGTATATATTTTAATAAAGGGATAGAACGTCATTAATGATGCATAACATGTGTTCAATCCCTATTTTGCTTCTTATTAAATGTTTGAATGATAAGACTTTTTTTCAAAGGAAACACTTCAGAAAATTAAGTTATATTTATAAAACAATTCATCTTTAGTATTTACTAGTTTGAAGGACATTCCTAGCTTAGGGAAATACTAAAGCAGTATTCATAAAACATCTGACACTAAAAATCACTTAGTTTACCCTTAACTTTAACCCTTTCCCGTTCAGGGTAATTTAAGTAAAAACTAGATGTTGTCGGAAACGACAGCTATCCCCGCACTCCCTGTTTGACACAGAAAACAGTTGTTATACACCCTTGGCATAATTTTTTTCATTATCTTTGAAATCTACCTATTGATAGTCATTATTGTTACTAAAAGAATTCTAGGATATATGGTTGCTAAGTAGAATTCCAAAAAATAAGTGGTCTTTGAGACTTTCAGGAAATTAACCAAAATTGGAATAAATATTTTTGAAATCCAGTTGATGAAAATGTTTTTCCTAAACTACACAAACCTTTTAAGTATGGTTGCTAGGTAGAATTCCAAAAAATAAGTTGTCTTTGAGACTTTCAGGAAATTTACGAAAATTGGAATAAATATTTTTAAAATCCAATTGATGAAAATGTTCAACCTAAACTACACAAACATTTTAAGTATGGTTGCTAGGTAGAATTCCAAAAAATAAGTGGTCTTTGACACTTTCAGGAAATTTACCAAAATTGGAATCAAATATTTTTGAAATCCAATTGATGAAAATGTTCGTCCTAAACTACACAAACATTTTAAGTATGGTTGCTAGGTAGAATTCCAAAAAATA
>MJUU01048702.1:0-28679 GCA_002080025.1 Modiolus philippinarum | reverse complement strand
TCTATAGACTATATGCAACAATTCTGCATAAAGATTTGATCCCTAAATCCAAAAATGTAGGAGGAGTTTGCGTCACATGCCACATGTGTCTAATCAACATCTTTTGGTCTTTGTTTAAATTGACATCATGGGGCCTCTTGTTTGCACCAAGACCAATATCAAAAATCCGAAAGCTTATTGCGCATCTACAGACTATATGCAACAATTCTATAACAAAATTAAATCCCTAAATCCATAAATGTAGGAGGAGTTTGTGTCACATGCCACATGTGTAAAAATTGACATCATGGGGCCTCTTGTTTGCACCAAGACCAATATCGAAAATCCGAAAGCTTATTGCGCATCTGCACACTACATGGAACAATTCTACAACAAAATTAAATCCCTAAATCCAAAAATGTAGGAGGAGTTTGAGTCACAAGAAAAGTGTGACGGACGGACGGACGGACGGACGGACAAACGGAGGGTATTACATTATCCCCGAACTTTCTTCGAAAGTGCGGGGATAAATATAGCAAAAAGCAAATGTTTACACATAAGCCCAGCAAACAAAGAGTTTGTTTATTATATTTAAAAAAAATGATATCATTGTAGAGTAAATGTCAAAAGGTTTTCCGTGAATATTTGATTTTGTTGTTACTATGGCAACCGGTCACGTGACAGCTCAGCACATCTATGCCAAATTGACATTTTTTGCTGTCTATTAGATTTTAGGCTTAACAAATAATTTCGAAATTTTTTCGTTCAGTGCAAATAGGTATTTTTATCTTTAGGAATAGTATCTACAAGTATGAATGTTGCAAATGACACAGAAAATTTGCTCGAAATCTGTACAGAATATATAATTTTACGTTGCTAGGCAACCTGTGGTACATTAAGAATAAACAGTAACTTGATGCAGAATTGATATACTTTATTGTGTATTTCGGCAAGCTATAACATTCCTACTTCCTGTAATATTGTAAGATGCAATTTTAGATTAAAAGATTTCTGTGGTGTGTTTTGTTTATTTTGGTTGCTATGGTAACCAACGTATACCTAACGGAAGAGGGAAACTTAAGCAATGTTGCACTGTATGCTTGTTCAATCAGTTCTTAAAAAATATTTTCTTTGTGTAAAAAGTAATATTAAATGCTCAGGAGACGTCGTTTAAATTTAAACCATTGAAACCAACACCGTGTCAATCAAAATATTGCAATAATCTCCACGGCAACAAGATTTTTTATCAAAAAAAACTTGGAGAACATGACAAATAACTGCAACATTCTTTTCATTGTATATTTTTTTTTATATAATAGTTAGAATGGTTGTCTTTGATTTAAATGTATTTGAAATTAAAAATTAGCAAATTGACCAAGAGAGCGAGATTATTATGATATCATAGGTCATCAAGGTCAAGGTCAAACCGGCTATAAGTGTATATTATTTCAGATAAATGCTTTTTTGTGATTTCCAATAGATATTGCATTAAGTTAAATGACTTTTCCTGGTCGATATCAGTTCCTGATAAATCATTTGTTGAAGACCAGTATTAGGATCGGTCACAAATTACTCATTTTCGGTGCGCGAAAAGAGTTCCTTGATAGTTGTAAGATTAAAGTATAACTAATGAATCGAAGTCTAGTGAAATTGTTTTAGTTAATAATCTATCCAATGAAATTGATGATTGAGATACACAAATAGATCTGAGGTATATTCACTAATTAAATAATAATTAGAAATTAATGCGCAACCGTTGGTCACTCTCAATCGTGACCCATATTGCTGTTGATGATTATGTATAAGATATCGTACATTTCAAACAAAAGATGATAATTTCTTTTGTTTGAAATGTATGGTATCTAACTTGTACCACAATAAAAAAACTATTTTATCCATATCTTATACGACTTTTAAAATTATTTGATTAATTTTCATTAACTATAAGTACGTAAATAAACAAGATATTAAATATGATTTGGTGGTATAACGGTTAGCGAGATCGCCTCATTAATAATGTATTTTATGGTAGAGACGAGGCTTCGAATCTCGTCGTGGGTAATATAAACATTTTTGCGAAGTTTTCTTTCAACTACTGAAAATAGCTAGTAGTTATTTTAGTCTCCGTGGCGCAATCGGTATGACCGTTTGGTTAAATGACATGATAGGCAACTTCTATTAAGGTATACATGTTTTTATATTTTCCTTCCAAAATGTAAGTTGTAAAGATAAATAGGTTTATTGATCGAAAAGTATACACGGCGGACGTGGCGTAGTTAGAAAGGTGGTTAGTAAACCATCTCTAGAGTAGTAACACGAAGGGTTGCGAGTTCTAGTCTTACAAATTTGGACTTCAGATTTTCAAATCAATTTGTTCACTCATGCAGAGAAAGTGGCCTCTACTTAATCTGGAAGGCCAGTTTGAACAATAGCTTCGCTAGGGGTATTGTGGTACAAATAATGATTTTCTTACATTAGATAATTAAGTTGTTGCATTGAAAGGTAATTCTTGCAGTTACAGGGACAAAGATAATTTTAAGGCCATTGGTGATCAATCAGTGTACACTTGATCCAGGCCAAAGTTAAGATGCACGTACTTGAGCAATCAAGGGTGAACAGGTGGATCATTCTAAAAAAGGGGGGTATTCGCATAAATTTTGTTTTAAAAATTCATCTTATGTCTCATGGGAAAAGACCCACAAATGGAGATTGTGGGCAGGTAGGGGAGCTTAGGGAGATGAGGAACTGTGGACGGAATAGGAATAGGACTTCCAAATTTTCAATTTCCAATTTCCCCATAACACTGCTATAATGTCTTTTGTATACAGAAATGAAAATGAAAAATAAAATAACCTGCAATATATTAGTTTTTATGTGATCAAAATATAGCCTCTCAATTTCAAGTTTGAGACCGGGAAATTTTTATTTTTTTAAGGAATACATTTTCGTGAAAATAATAACTTCTGTGTATTTGTTGTAGATAATTATTTTAGTCTATTTTTAATCATTTGTAAATTTTTCGACGTGAGAGAAAATTTTAGTGTCCTCGTTTAGACAAGGTAGTCAAAATGCGGACACATGTAAAATTCAAACTATAGAGAGTATTCATAACAAATATTCTTAAGTTGGGACAGGGACTACATTGTAATATATGTCTATGTGATACCACTATACCCGGACGCCGTTTTTCAAAAGGGGCTTTTGAAAGGGTATAAAAAAGTTTGATGCAAATTAGTTTAGTAATTCCAAAGTGTTTTTCCCATATAGTAAAGCTGGCGACTATCATTGAATGAAATTCAGACCTGCTGAACGCCGTTTTTCCAAAGAGACTTTTAATAGTATATCCAAAAAAATGGTACAAATTAGGCACGGGCCATTTGATTTTCAGGGGGGTTTGTGGGTGGTATTTTTTAGAAAAAAGATCAGTCTGGCCCCGATTTTTACCCAAGAAAATTCCCTGACCAGCACCTGGGTTGAAAAAATAATCTGGCTCAGATTTTTATGTCCATTAGAAAATTAACATTTCCTAGCAATATAAGTGTATATCAGAAAAAAATAATCTGGCAAAAATTTCCCGGCTCGGATGAATATCCCAGCCCCCTGAAAATCAGATAGTCTGTGCTTTATTTAATAGTTCAAATGTTTTTTTTTTATATAGTCAAATGTTAATCTATGTCGCCCACTGGTGCCTATCTTGAAAGAGGTGTTGAAATGTCAAATGGCAATCTAGAGAAACTATAAGCACTTGCCACAATTTGTAAAAGCTACAGTTATACAATTAGAATCGACCAGTTGATATGGATTTCAATCCATATCACTTCTTGTTTAGTATATACATGTAATATCCTGTGGTAGGATCTTCGATTCTTTAACTTAAACTTTGTATTTCTGTATGGCAAGTGGGATTAACCAAAATGAAGGAAAACCCAATTTTGTTCAACAGGAAAGCTAGGTTTTCTTCGTGGCTTTCCTACAGCAAAAATGATTATTCCTCTAAGAAATACGTACAAAGTTCAGCATCCAATGACTTTCTTGGGCTAAACCCAAGTTTTCTCCTGCAAAGATGGGCTTTCCGATGCAAAAGTTAGGTTTCCTGGACCAAACTCGACTTTTCTACAACAAATGTGAGTTTCCCTGTAGAAATACATATAAAGCTCTACATGCAACCAATGTGTTTCCGGAGCTAAGTTTCCCCCTGCAATTTTGGGTTTTCCTCAGTGAAACCCAGTTTTTCTCTGCAACAGCAACTACGTTTTGCTGTCAGAAAACCTAGGTTTTCCACCAAATGTTAGTTTCCTGCTGGAAAGACATACAACGCTCAGCACACAATGAATTTCTGTAGCCAAAAACACGTTTCCTCTAACAAAAGGAGCTATTTTCTCATATAAATAACATGGTAGGCTGATAAAAACCGATAAAATGCCGATTCTCGCTGCATTTATTTCCCGAAATCCAAGGCTTAGATTATAGACATCCCGAATTCCCGAGCCTGAAATATTTCCATCCTGGCATCCTGAAAAAGGTCCGATGCCCTCATTGGATGCTGAGCTTTGTTTATGTATTTTTTTAGAGGAAACTCATATGTCCTGTAGCCATGTGGAGTTTAGTCCAAGAAACCTATGTTTTGCTGAGGAAAACCGGATTTCTCTGTATTTTGGTTAATTTCGCTTGCCATTTGTATGATATTCCAATAATTAGTACAGCTTATTTTGATAAATCATCGGATGGCTCACTTTTCGGTATTACCTTTCTCACATCATAATCCTTTTCTTGCGCATATTTTTGACATACAATCAATAATTACAGACTGAGGTAAATGTGCCTACTTAATGAACTTTGTTTTATCCAAGAAGGTTATATATATTCCTACAGCTTTAGTTGCTGTAGATCATTGATACAATAAACTTTATTCAAGGGGAAATGTATACATGTACATCACTTGTCACTATCTCAGTCTTCCTGTACACAGCAGCAAGTTAGTACACCGGCTATGGGAAATCCATGCATCTGTCTTTTTAGCTTTTTTTATGTAAAAATGCAATATGTATTTTCAAAACTCAACGATGCATTGCAGATAAACGGAAGATCGAGGAAGGGAAGGTTTTGGTAACCAAAAACCTTTTCAACCATAACGCTAAATTTTGATAGGGCTAGCGCACTGTACCAAGTCGAGCTGTCCTAAGTTCCTATCGTTGTTAACGTATATCTTTTGTATTTTTTGTCTAGCTGTTCTCTGACGAATTGTAGCCTGTGATTGTTTGTAGTCATTTACGTGTTTCCTATGTCTGTTCTTTTCAAATTCCCGCAAATTACACGATTCCTCTCTATATAATTCGTTTTAGAAAATTACAAAAAATGAAAAAGGGGCTAACAGGAAACATCTACAATGGCTGAAAATTACATGCAACAATCTGCCAGGGAAAAACACAAAACGTTATCAACGATAGGAACACGGGACAGTCAGACTTGGTACCGGCATTAGCAAAAGTAGGCTTTATTTATTTCATATTGTATCAGTTTATTGATCTGAAGAAAAAAGAGTACATGTGCATGTGTGAGGGGGTGTTATTTCTAGATCCAAACACCCATGAGATATATGCCTAAAAATCCCTGGCAATGTGAATCTTCCACCATTGCCAGGTTTTTCCTCCGAATCCATCATTGCCAGGTTTTTCCTCCGAATCCATCATTGCCAGGTTTTTCCTCCGAATTTACTAGTTTGCTAAACATGCAGAGCTGATATACATACCATGGAAATGCACAACTGACACATATTTTGGTACATATAAATTGAGCAAGAGCGAAGCATTTCCATTTATGAAAAATATAACTTTCGATATCATTACTTATAATTTTGATTTAGGACTTGAACCTCATATCGTATCTCTCTTGATCTAAGCTCACATCTACGGAACATCCTGTTTTTTTTCTCTCTTTCAATTATTTTTGGTCTGTATTGTTGGATAAACTAAAAATAACATTAGAATTTCAGGAGGCATGCATGTACCTCCAGAACCATTTCTCCTAACAATTGAACTTGATCTGCGTATTTTTGTACTTAACAACTTCAACACTTGAAGGCTGAAACCTTTCATTTAACGTCACATTGCAATGCAGGCGATTTGACTCGACATAGATATTTATTCCGGAGCGACTTGCTATAGTTTTTTGCAAATGTCCTTTCGTGTAACTGAATTCTATCTAGAGATCGACAGTTCTCATATAGATTTATGTATGTAATTGTCCTTCGTAGTTTTATAGTGTCACTTTCTTTCAGTTCCGCTAAGATATAGATATCTGCAGGAAAGAGAACTAAAGACATAATCAAAGTACCTAGCTTTTGGTATCCATATAGATAAAAATAAAATTCTTTTGTCTCAAAACTGTATCTTAGTCGTTAATATATTATCTGCCATACCCTTAAAAAATACAAAAAACTACAGAATCACCTCACAGAAATCAAAAACATGTGAAATTAAAATTAAATTCTTAAATTATCTCATTGAACATATCAATATCTGAGGGTGGGCGGATAGCTTACTTTAGTTTAAGGAAGTTTAAAAATAAACATTTTGCTAGATGTTTATACAACTTCAGGAGGAGGTGGGGCTTCCTGTGAGCAAGCATAAAATACTTTATCGAATGTCAGAACCATCCCTGTACTCAACATACACCAGAATATTTCACGCGGAACTAAGTATAAGGTATCGTACATTAAAAACGAAAAGGTGTCCTTTATTGAAGGGTTCTTTTTTCCGCAAGAGTACATGTAAATAGGCAAAGGCTGAGACGCCGAAATATCTTACTTGTACTACAGTAATGAATTAAACCGATTGACATTTGTCAGAAAACTAGAGGCACCTTGCATTATTTTTAATGTTATACAAGAATACATTCAAATAAGAAGTAAAAATGTATCGTGTTTATGTCAAAATGTTTAAAGTCCGAATTTGTCTTTTTTTAATTTAATCTAACCAGCAGCAGCAGACATACACTATTCCCATTATCACAGCTGCAGCAGCTGAAGCAGCTGTAGCCGCATTAGATATTATACACATATTGCCTGCAATTGAAGATGGTATTGACTAAGAAGATGATATTGACTAAGAAGATCATTATCTATATAGAGACAATTAACACTGTCCTAAGGAAAGCCTAAATTTCACGATAATGACCACTTTTTCATTTATTATTTTTCTTTATTTCATTTAAGGAACCATATCTTTGGGAAAAATGGATTGTTATATTGTTAAAAGAGGAAATCAAGACCATTACATGGTAATAACGAAGTTCGCTTTGCTACCAGAACTTCTAACCACGCTAGGACCTCTTAATGATCGGTTTTCAGGTCTGATTTTGATTATGGTATTGACCGATATAAATGTTACATGACACAATGACCGTCTTTTATCCAATGGGAAAATATAATTTTTTACCGATATGAAATAATTCTGTATATAAAATAATTCATTCTTAATCAGAGCAGTTCTTGGTGGTAACGACTGTGAGAGCAATTCCTGACCTTAACTGCTATAAGAAAAGGTAATTACCGGGTTTAGAATTATTCCTGACAATGCCCGTTTTAAGAACAATTGTACAAGATGATAGCTTTAATGACAGTTCCGAGTTGATTTTGCGAAGGCTAATGACTGCATATGAATGCACTCAACAGTGGTGTCCTTGTTATTTTTTGTTGTATTTCTTGATCGATACAGGCCCGGATCTTTACCCTTTAGTCTACACATGTGTTCGTCTCCAATTTTTTATTTTGTATCATTTTAGCTACTCGATTGACTCAAAACTTTGTTTACCCGTTTTTTTTATTTATTTTATGAGCACTTTAGCTCTGCTGACAATTTTACATGCAGTAATATCATTGCTCGATGAAATTATTGCTGTTATTGAAAACCATAGATTACTATAATTACAATCAGTTAATGGGGCGTTAAACGGCAAGCTATTCATTCGATAAATTTGATAAACAGTTAATACTGTGTTATTTTTGTTAGTACTTGAAAAAATCAAAACATTTGTTTGTTTAAACACCAGTCTGAAAGATGAAGCAAGAGAAGATGGATATTTCAAGGCAGCATAGGAATTGTTGTTGCTCCTATATAAAATCTATTCAACATACATCCACGCCCCTTTGATTTAATGTCATTTAAATGATAACGTCATGGTTCTAGTGTACGTTTAAATTAAATCAAGTACACAAAAACCTTCAATTCGATTTGTTCGTTTAGGTACACCCTTGAATCATGCCAATCATTCATTCTTGTAGTTATTGTTATATTACTAATATTGTCAAAAGAAGTTGCATTTCGATAACTACATACAGGACACAATGTGATTAACTTCAGGAAAGAAATGCAACGAAAAGTATTGTGTTTTCTTTATGGTCTGATCCTTTGTAAGTACTCTTCCACAAAAAAGTGTAAAAGTATTATAATTTTCTGAAATGAAATAAGTCTGTTAGCTCCATTTTACTCGAAATTATTAGATTTGTAACTATCAAATGAAAATGAAACAAATAAAAGCAATATAAAAGTCACTTATCATTACATTTTTATGTAATATTTTATGAATACTTATAATTCAAATTTCAACTCAGTGTAATAGAAAGTGTTTATGTTATAACAAACACAATGAAAACGATGTCGGACCAATCTCAGTCTCTTTGTCATGTTTGCTTATATATTTTTTTTCAAGTTAAAGTCTGCCGCTGTACAGATCCTTGTACAGATAATACAATTATAAATGACGCAACACGCTCTATAGAGTATACTCTACCATTTGGTGACTCGGCCAGTTGTGACAGACTTGACATTACGGATGGATGGTATAGGTTTCAAGACGATAGAAATATTCCCACAACTGCTCCTGTTGTTGGACAATGTGGAACAAATGCACCCATATGGCTTGACGGTAAGTGACAAATAATGTTCCTTTTGTGGTGAAATCCATACAATAAACGTTCTTTCTGCAAAGGATGAGTGGCAGTAAGACCCATTTTTGGCCCAAGATTTACCATGAAACTAAAACTATACAAACAGACGTCTTATGTTCCTGAAACATTGAACAAATATAGGGCTTTATGAAAACGATAAAGCTTTTTTCCATATCAGTTTGATTCTCATGATAATCAGTTAACTCAAAAGCTATATTTTTGGAAATAGTCAGAATTTCATAGATATTTGCTGTGTTTTGCACATTTTTGTGCTTTGAAAAATATGGGCACATCTGAATAACAACTTCATATTTAGTCAAAATGTGTAAAATGGTGAAATACATCATTTCTGAAAGTTTGAAGTTGTTGATTGCATGTGCCCCATGTTCACTTAAAGAAAATTTGCTTTGAGAACATTCAAAATTGCAGATTTTCTGATTTTCTTTCAAAAAGACGGCTCCTTGTGATGTCACAATAACGTCAAAATGAAAGGAATTCGTATTATTATATGTTTTCTTTGTAGCCAGATGTAATAGTTAATATTTCCCATAAATATCACACTATTTTAAACAACTTGATTTTTTTGGGCCAAATATGGGTCTTATTGCCACTCATCCTTTAAAAGGCTATTGCCAGTAACGTGCAACTACATGTAGATTTAATCATACATGTACCACTGCACCTACATATGTACTTTGAATACATATCTAAAATTAACACCATATTTACAATTTAAGGTACCCTTCCAACAACAGAAGGAGCGATAGAAACAGTGTCAGCGTGTAAAAGAGGATTTCTCAGTACATGCGATCCAACTTGGAATATAAGAGTAAAGAATTGTGGTTCTTATAACGTTTATGAACTAACTGCAATTGATAGTTGTGAAGGAAGATATTGCATGGGTAAGTGCAAAATAAATAAAAACATAATTAAGCATATTTAATTTCGTTGGTAAAAATACCACATTCCAATTTTGACAATGAAAACTTGCAAAGTTTCCAAAATAAAGATAATACATTTTTAAAATTAAGGTAAAAAAAAAAAAAAAAAATGTTAAAACCTCATATATATATTTAATGATTGGATATTGTATTATCCTTGCGTTGTTATATCAGTTTGGTAAGTCATTAATGACTTTTCTAAGTTGTTATAACGGCTACAAAAATACCATGTGATACAAAAAACGCCATTTGACACAAAAAAGTCATTATTATGAGTCAGTTAAGTCGATAAAACAAGTAAAGTTAGTGAGAAGCGAACTAACGAGTTCCAACAACCCTTCGTCCATAGTTCTGACCTTAGCTGACTTTGGCGTGTCTATTTAGATCCTATTGGCAATATGTTGTCTTTCAGCATTAACTCATTTCTGGTATATAGATTTCCAAATGCTTGATCTGAACGGAAGAAACATAACTTGTTAAAATGACCATATGCAGTGACTAATTTTATAGTAAGTTATGTATTGTATTATCTAAGACAGGTAGGCAAAAAAAAAAAAAAAAAAAAAAAAAAAAAAATTGGAATAAAGGAAAATGTTTTCTGTTCTTTTTTTTTGCAACATTTCATCTAAATGAATATGCTTTCTCCAATTGTTTGATCTATTTGCTGCGGTTTCAATTTTGGCTGAAGTGATCACGAAGACAAAAACAATTTAAACTCAGTAAATTTTAAGTAGACAGTATTGGTAATGGCATTCTGTATGCAATGTTATCTTACTCCTGGCCAATACTTTGGAAGATGATGTTGAAAATATAAAAAGTTAAAAAAATTGCTTAAAGAGTGTAGATGGTGAACACCGACTTATATCAAACCTCCACACTGACCCTTTCCTGCATTACAAAATCTGTCATTATTTGTAACTAATAAATTGGTATTGCTTTTTTATTAAAGCTTGAAAGCTAAAACTAGCTTTAATTAAATGATAAAGATGCCAACGGCGCTAGGAAGTAAACGGGAAACGATCAGCATGGTACAATCGTACTTTTCTCAAATTATAAAAAACAATGCTCTACAACTGCTCAACAACAAATCTTAAGATTACAATTTTCCGGAAGTAATCATTCTTTGTTAAGGAACGTCCAAAGACGGTCGGGATCCGGAATATGTCAGCTCTAACACTGACCATAACTTGTTCTCAAAGCAGTCATGGTCAAGAGTTGATCCAAAAGCAGTCATCACCAATAACTGGCCTGATTAAATCACCTACATGGTCAAGAATAAAGTATTCATTACGGACATTAATTGATCCGTTGAACAAACTTATTCAAAAAGGATATACATACTGCACTGTTGATAAATCTTTACTTCTGGTTTTTATTGGCAAAAATATTGATCAGCTTCTCAATGCTTTATACCGTAACTAAATTAAAACTATTTTTCATATTGACAGTATTTGGCATTGCACATTATCATGTTCTTCTTTCATAATTGATGAAGTTGTTGAACGAAATCTATTTAAAAGTATTTCAATGAAGTTTCATATGTAAGAAAGCTTGATATCATAGTCAAAGGAAATTATGTCCTAAGTAAGCTGTCAGTATTTGCGAGAATTTATCAGGACAGTATCCGTGTGTATTGTCTTCATGTTTTATGTACTTGATTGTAAAGGTACTCGTCTTGATAAATTTGACTTTTTTGGTTTGATTTTTACTGTGAGTCTTTTTGTGTATCCGGTATTTATTTTTAGCCATTCACACAAAGGGGGAGGATTTGGATCCGAGAAAACGAGTTTAGCCCAACGCAATTATTGCACCTGTCCCTGTCCTAAGTCGGGAATGTGTTGATCATTGGCTTGTCCTTTTCTTTAAAATTTTTTTTGGTTTTTTGATATTCATGTTATTGGATGTGGTTTGTTTCCATTGATTCATTCACTATTTATTTTTTTTGTGGCCATTTAGGGATTGATATATGGTGTGAGGTTCCTCACCGTGTTGAAGACCGTACGGTGGCCCCTAGATGTTTTGTTTTGGGTTGTTTTATCCTGGAGATTGGATGTTGTCTCCTTGATATTTACCTCATTTCCTTTCTCTTTCATATTAATGATTTTCATTTTTATAACGTTAATAGTACTTTGAATGATCTGAAATCTTTTTACATTTAAAGATGATGATAAAATGCAGGTGGCGACAATGGATATAGTATCTGCATTTATAATGAAATTAATGCCTGTTATTTGACTACAAGGGACATTTTTTTATGCTTTTATCTTTTGATGAGTATAATAAATAATGTAACGGCCTCGCCACTTGCGACTGACTTGCGTTGTACTAGAAAAGATTTACTATTAATTCGTGTAAATTTCAGCTGTTACACCTAGTTTGGCCAAGGATTTCATATTTCTCACATGAAAGACGCTGTCAACACTATTGCGAAGTTTAAGTGAACATGTTTATGGTTGTTTTGTGGAGTTCGTTGTTAAAGCTTATTGTAATACCTGACGCTTCCTTGTACTTTCAGAAATATTTATAAATTCAACTAGTATGTTTGTTATTTCGAAAAAAATTTTTTTTTTAACTTACCGGTATGCAAAGTAGAAATGTTGAAGAAAATTTCCGTCACGTTCGTATAACAAGACCTGTAGTAAATATAGTACCATTAAAACTATTAATATCTCAAGAAAATACTATTTTTCTGTCCAATAATTTGTCGATTGAATCTTAAGGATGTTCGCTGGTCAAGGTTAAAATAACAAGGATTTCAATTAAATGTGATTTTTTGTTAGAAAATTGAAAAAAGAGAAAAATTAAGCCAAGAAAATTGATAGGTTACGGAATAAAGTTTTGAGATACAAGTGTTTCAAAAAATGGCTGGAAACTGAACTTCTCTGCATTTTTCATAGGTTTAACATGAGGAATGTTTATCCAATAATGAATTTGACAAAATAACACCAATTGAATAGAATTTAGTAACATTGCTCCAAAAGGTATATAAAATGAAATTATGGAAAGAAATTAGTGGGTCACCAGGCAAAAAATTTTTAAGCACTTAAATCGATAATACCAGAGAAGTCCAAAAATCTGACAAAAATACATAAACATGACCAGCGAACATCCTTAAAAACAACACAACGGTAACAAAATCAAAGCAAGCAATCATTTATGATACTTTATTATGCGATTGGTTTATCATGATGTTATTAAGGAATTTGATTTAAATGTATCACAGTAACTTCGGTATTTAGTCATTTGATCTATTATTATTAATATGGTTTCGAAAAATATAAGTGTTGCGAAGATGATAAATTCAGCGACATTTCGAACCTTTTTCATTTCAGGTACATTATCATTTCATCGACAAAAAGCATATTAATTCCGCGACATTATATTCTATAAAGTAAGCGACATTAACCTGTAAAAATGCATAACACTTGTGACGCCTTGCACTTCCTGTGCCCCTGCTCACCACAAATAGATGGAGTAAGAGTTTGAGAAGGTTATATATTTATACAGTCAAATTTATTGTTCATAAAATTCATTTTCATTCTAAATCATGTAACTCGGAGATTGTTTAAAAATTCCGCACTATTTCTAGATTTCAGTTTTGCCTTGTATGATATGAGTTATACAATATAGAACTCGACGGAGCCCATAAGACTGTTATACTTATCCATCTCCGTTATAAATTTAATTTAATAAATGTTTGTTTATGTGTTATTTTTTTATCCCTGTCTATTAGTTTAAATCTTTTGAGTATCATTTAGAAAAAAAGAAGATTGGTCACGTCATTGATTTTGAACTTGAGTCTTCGAGAAAAAAAAAACTACCTCCAACTAGTACTGTCCGGTTGACCTTTATCTGAAAATTTTGAATTGTATCTTATATGAAATTTATATTCATTCAAATTATAGAAATTTATTTATTTATTTTTTTTGTATAATCTATTTAAAACCGGATATTGCTGAATTTTCATATGATACGTACAAAAGACGTCGCTGATATGATATACGGAATTACTCAAAAAATGTCGCTGAAACGATAGTCGCTGAAATGATATTGTCGCTGGATTTATAATATATTTGATACTTTTGTAGATGTATTTTTGAATCAGTAATGAACAGAAATAAGTTTTTAAATTTTTTTTTGAGAGCCCTTGCACGTACTCAGCTTCAGTATTTTTATGACATAAAACAAAACCTTGTGTGCATGCATGCATTGACAAATTAGTAACTTTTCGTCGCCTTTATAATTACATTCATTGTTTGTGAAAAGAGATGAGGAGACATAAATAAATTGAAAAAAAGAAAGAAAGAATCCTATAAATACTATATAATATCATATTCGAAATGATCATGACATTTTTTTATGTTTTAATAGGAACTGCAGTTCCCTGTCCAAAAGGAACAACATCACCAACAGGTTTTCCACCATGCTCAGGTACGAATCCATATTATCTACATTTTGATTTCAAATCCTCCAGATATCTAAATATTTGGGCTCTCATGTTACACCTTAATGCTGTAGAATAGCTTAAGTCGCTTTTTAGCTTCCATTTTCACTTCAAATATTAGCTCAATCTGCATCTGCTGAATATAACAAACCGTGATGACCTCACAAGCGACATGAAAGAAGTACTATCCTGACGAAAAGCCATGATACAAAATCTGAAAAAAATGGTCTGATTACGATTTGACGTAATAGATACTGCATAATACTCCATTGTCTGATTTTGATGCTGATTTCCCCAATTTTATTCAATATGAGATCAAAATAATTTCCCACATTTGCATAACATGGTCTCGCGATTTCATTGGTTGAAATTCTATTAATCTTGTATTTGAGTAGTATGTCAAATGTTTATTCTTTCCTTGTATATGAAATCAAATTGTCTGCCACATGTACATAATTGTGGTGTCAAGATGTCTTTGGTTGAAATTTATTCAATCTCGATAGTTGAATTTTGAAAATATTTAAAGCGCACGGCAAGCCTCGAATTTGAAAAATAAAGTCACACAATTCGAGAAATGTCGTAACTCAGCTGATGCAGTTGTTGAATCTAAATTTCTCTAAATTATTTACTAGAACGTTAACATTGACACAATAATCCTGTTGGTTTTGTGTATGGAATGCACATGAATTCTAAAGTCAATTTGTCTTAATAGATAGGGTAAACAATAGAGTAGGAGGCTACTCGATTAAGTATATAAAAGATACTAATTGAAAATGATGAATACTTTTGTGAACTGGCAGATGCTTATGTCCCTTGCAGTTACAACTTATTGCCTTGCAGAGTTACAACTTATTACTATAAAATTCGTTATTTATTTGTCATCTAATAGCCTAGAGATGTAAAAATAAAACATGTTTACACGAGGAACAGTAAATTTTACTTACAGCTTCTGTTTCTGGTGAATGCTGTTTTGAATTTCTTTATGGACACAATTTTTAAATTTTAAGGGCGGGTCATTTGTTTTTGATTCAGAAATGTAAATTAGTTTTAGAGTCAAGGAAAAATTATTTGAGGTATATAAAAATAGTTTCATAGTTCATTCGATCGGACATTTAAAATATGAAGTTTGATATCAGTTCTTATTAAGCATTTGAAATCTTTTCCTTTGAGACTTCTTAAATGAATGGCACACATGAAACGTCATATTTCGTCCATTGTGGAGCGACGTCTTTACTTGTCTGTAAATATGTATAGTCTTGAAACTTTCGTTATAAACGTATTTCGTGGCGGGTGATATTTTTACCTCGTGAGTTAATCTACCCTAACACCTTCATCCCATTGCAAAAGACTTTGTCTCATGTGGCTTAACTGGTATATTTGAAAGGCAGCCGATTCATTGACAATATATATACTTGGTCATAAATACGGAATATTCGTATTTTCTAAGCCAAAATTTGAAGTTTGGAAGCATAATTCACAAAAGTGTTTGGATGAAATTATTATATTTTGCTTTAAACATTGTTTCTTACTGTGAAGTACGAAAGTCTCCGATTCTACAAATCTGTCCGACCACTCCTTCAACTCGTTCTCAAACACACTTTTTGGTGAAAATGGGACGTTTTATTTAAATCAAATATTGGGTGTACAAATATGTCCGGAAAATACAATTTCCGATGCCAATCAGCACCAGCGATTTGTGAAGAATAGTTTGAATTTTTGAAAACTAATATCCCTTAAACAAAAATGGAAATATGCGTCAATTGAATGCTCCGTGTATCAGTGTCGATCTACCTTATCACAGCCCATCAGCTATTGTCGTGCATGTACTGTGTACGTCAATTTCGCCAACATAGCGAAATTACTATCTCAAAAGCTACTTGACCAGGGTTATATTGAATTGCTATTAATATTGTCCCCCAAAAACTTTTTTACTAGATTGACACATTACATATTTGACAATAAACTGGCCTTTCACTTACAATGTGACGAGTGTCACTGGTAAAACAGGCCACCTAATGATACTCCTGTTTTGTTTTTTTTTTTTTTTTTTGCGGGCTCACAATGTAGGTGCTTAATTTTTGTGGCGTTTGTATTATGTTCTTTTTGTTTCGTCTTCTTCATTTACGTTCTCTGTCTGTATGTTATCCTTATATTGCCATGTATTCTGGATTATGATACAATAAGCAATGAAGGGATATGAAGTAAATGCACATGCGACAAAGTCTATATAAATTCATGGTAAAAAGCAATGGAACAACGCTTTTATTGTTGTTCTTCATCTTGAAGTCACCATGACTTTGCAACAAGTTTATTGCTTTGGTATTCATTTAGAAATTTATTGTCATTATGTATCTTTTACTTTTCATTTCTGCTTTTTCTCATGTGATTCTTATTGTTTTACCTTTATAAAGCTAGTGTTAATTGTTCCCTAATTATAACAAATTTCATTCTGACAGTTGAATAGAAAAAGAAGGGAAACGGGGAGTGTGTCAAAGAGATATTGACCCAAGGGGAGTAATAACAACTCAAAGCCACCACAAGAACGGTGAGGAAACATCACACCCAACGGCGGGTCGGAGTCGGCCCCTAAATAAAGAGTAATCAAGTTCAGTGAAATAAACATCATCCTAGAATCCTATAGACCAAGGACACAAACATCTCACAAACCTATCCCGTTTTCTCTCACTCTTTCTAAGAAATATTTCCAGACTAAAAAATCACTCTGTTTGGAATATAATGTGATAAGATTTTATTTGTCAATATGAAAATGTATGAAACTTACCTTATAGAGAAATTTTATAAACTCCAAAATGAAATATGTTAATTATACAAAATGCTTCCAACACCAATGCCTATTTCTCTACTGACCAAAGCCACAGAATAAAGACACAAAGACAATAGTCTTCCCATCTTAACATGGGCCAATAACAATACCAAATCAGAAAAGGAATCTCCATATGTAGTTAGAGAAAGGGAAACACCTTAAGTAATTAGACAGACTGTAATTGAAATATATAATGTCAACTTGCAAAAAATAGTATTCTCTAAATCAAATTATATATAACTGCATCCAAATTTTAATATAATTATAAATATACCTAAAGACTTAAATAAACCTAGCAAAATAAAATAGCTAAAATACAGCCCTAAGTATGGATTATAGATTTAGAGATACAAATTGTGTAAATACCTAAACATGCGCTCATGGGATGAACAAATAAATTAAGAACAAAGAATTGGTCATTATATTTCAGAAGTAAACGAATGAATAATTACTTCTTCATTTCGTGAAAAGCTGCAATTAAATTCTGTGATTCACGCATTCTAAGGTGTACAGAATGACTTACCTTTTAGACATAATAGTTCGCCAGATACACAAATTTCCAGAGAAATTAAACATATCGTTTTATGAAAAAAATTTCAATTTTCGGCCTTATTTTGCTCTAAAAATATGATATTTTTTCATTTAAAAAACATATTAGTATCAAAACCTTAGAAACATTATATGATAACAAAAAGAAATGAAAAGTTGCGCATCTTTTCTTAAAATTTTCAGATATATAGATGAACTATGCAGTTCCCCTTTTACTTATATGGAAAGCCTTTTATCTAACTCAAACCCCTCTTACGGGCGTAGGACATTTCCGAAAAAAAAAAATCAAAATTCCTCAATGGACGTTTCCGAAAAACCTGACATCCCTTTTCCGGAAATTTTTATTATAGGTAAACTTTTTAAAATTATGGTCTTTAATAAAGCGGTTTTATAGTAAGAGAAATCTTCCTGTATTTGGTTTAATTCATTCATGATTGTTTATTATACCCGCCGCAAACAAAGTTTTGGGGGTATATAGGAATCACCCTGTCCGTCCGTCCGTTCGTCTGTCCGTCTGTCTGTCCGTCCGTCTGTCCGTCCATGTACCTTGTCAGCGCATGTTCTCCTAAACCCTTGCTTGGATTTTGATGAAATATTGCACAGTTGTAGTACACCATCTGATGATGTGTATGAAGTAATATGGTTGCTGTCCAAAATTATTAAGGTGAGATAATTCGTCTTTGAATATTTTCTGGAAAAGGGGGAGGACGAACCTTGTCAGCGCATGTTCTCCAGAATCTCTGATTAGATTTTGATGAAATGTTACACAGTTGTAGTACACCACCTGAAGATGTGCATAAGGTAATATGGCTACTGTCCGAAATTTTGAAGGGGAGATAATTCGTCTTTGAATATTTTCTGGAAAAAAGGGGGGGGGGGACCTTGTCAGCGCATATTCTCCAATACTGCTGCTTAGATTTTGATGAAATGTTATACAGTTGTAGAACACCATCTGAAGATGTGCATGAAATAATATGGCTGCTGCCTGAAATTTTGAAGGAGAGATAATTTGTCTTTGAATATTTTCTGAAAAAAGGGGGATGAACATTGTCAGCGCATACTCTCCTAAACAGATACTTGGATATTGATGAAATGTTACACAGTTGCAGTATACCACCTGAAGATGTGCATGAAGTTATATAGGTTCTGTCTGAAATTTTAAAGGGGAGATAATTAGTCTTTGAATATTTTCTGGAAAAAGGGGAGGTATATCATTGTGTCCATACTTGTATTGTGTCCACATTTGTACTTTTGCCACACCCGTAGTGTGTCCACACTTAATTAAATTTACACTTGCCATATTGATTCAGGGTTCAGTTAGCGGCGGGTATAACTGGCTGCCATCGGCGACAACTCTAGTTACACACAGAGAGAAAAGGAGGATGGGTCCTCTAAAACTGGTTGATCGACAGAGATGGCTTTTTTAAGTGTCGGTACCAAGTCCAGTTGTTCGAGTTCCTATCGTTGTTAACGTTTGGTTTGTAATTCATATGTGTTTTTCTTGTGGAGTTCTGTGGCGAATTGTGCTTGAAATTATACAGTCAATTTTCCGCCTCTTACATAAACATAAATGCCATAAATTAATCTTACTAAGCGTATCGTTTCATTCACCATAATTTTTTATGTAAGTTTCAAAAGAGCATCTTTGATATTTTTATACGGGTTTTTTCCATGAAAAGTTTTTATCTGAAATGTATGTTATATTTTCCTGTAAAACATGGCTTAAATAAAATTAATCGCCCTAAATACCACATGCCAGCTGATGCTAAACAGGTATCAGCTGGCATGGTATTTTTCATTTTTCTTATAATAGTATTTTTACTATATCTTTATCTGTTGCGACCATGCCCTCCTTAAAGTCACTCACATCGTTAAATCCGAAAATTTGGGCCTTTTCTTTCTTGTACATATATTTTTTAGATTTTAGTTTTATTGCATTTTGTTTATTTTGTTGTTCTCCATGCACGACAGCTATACAAATTTTCTTATTTTGTCCAATTTATATGACATTAAGCTGTCTCGCAACATATATTTTCACTAAACAGGTATCCACTTTCTTAAAAGCTTGTCTGTCGTCCTTTTCCTTTTACTTAAACTGTAGATATATAAATTTTATTAGCTGAGAAGTAGCGGGCTACATTTTCCTGAAATTTTAAAGAGACTCGTGAAAGATCATTTTATTTGGAAACTTGCAATATCTAATTTTCCAAAATGTTATTCAAAACAAAGGAGTATCTCCCTCTCGCATAGCTCTGTCCTCAGCTGGTTTTTAAAACGATTGGGACAATCGTTTCCATGTCACTAACTACCAAACCCGGATGACAGGAAGTTTCTTGCCTACTCGCTACGTTTTATAATACACACGCTGGAATATAGTTCACGCTTCCGGTTTTTCGCGCAGTAATTTATTTGTTGACATATCGACAGGTGATTAACAAGACAGGAATATTGTTATAACTTAATCACCGTAATTAATTTCAAAGTGATATCTATCTCAGTAATAAAAATTGTTAAAACTGTATCTGTGTGACAGTCTGTTATTGCATTTATAAACAAGTGGTCAATTATCGGTCATTTAGTTTACATGGTTGATTGCTTCATTTCGACACGTGTTGGCAGACAAGCTGAATAAATTACTTCTTAATTAATAAACATCATAAATGCAGTGATTAATATGGCAGAATGATTTTGACTCTCTTCGTAAAATTAACAGAGCAATACGTATTTTCAACATAGCAATGTGTATTTTCAATCAGCTGTTTACTTCCGTTTGCTTAGTCTATATATAGATTGTGGATTGGGGTATCAATAAGGGACAATCACTTTTGTCGTTAGTGATTTGAAGAATATAATAAAGGTTGAAAAATAAAGACAGTTTTCTCAGCAAAAGCAATTACCCAATGACTTCAACTTCTGCTCAACTATTGAAAGACATGAATTAGTTTCTAATTTTTCTTTGAAGAATTTTTTTATTTGTTTGATTAATTTGACTGATTTTTTAAAAAAATGCTAAAAATACAAAAATTAAGACATTTTTTTCTAATCACAAGTACCACCTGCTGATTTTAAATTCTGCTCTCCCAATAAAAGACAACGTGTTTTGTTACTTTTTTATTTTTTAATTTGTTTTGTTTTTGTTTTTTGTGTTTTTTTTTGTTTTTGTTTTTTTTATTGATTTTTTTGTTTGTTTGATTTTATACAAAAAGTGGCTGAATGATAGGTGCTTTATTGGAATATTTTAAGACAGTGGAACTTGTCCAATCTTGCAGATGACTACATGTATTTTGAATACTTTGCAAATGTAAATTATTGGGATGCTCTGAAAGACAACTTTCTTTGCCTATGTATTCAGGCATCAGTTAAAGTGCAACACATTCTGTGGTTCAAACCAAATGGGATTAAAGTTTGATCTTTGTAGAGAAAAACTACGCATGCAGCTTTTATAGGTGAAATGCCAGGGTGGTATTTTCCCACAAATAACAATAACTTTAGGTATCTATTCTATTTCTAACACTATAAAAACCGGATTCGATATTGGTGGTATTTTATATTATTTGATATTTTTATTTTCATTCAAAATTGCTTTATCTAACAATAAAAGTAATGAGAGACTTTAATTAAAATTAACAGTCGAACCAGATATAATTATTTTGTTGAATTTGCTGAATATGGATTACTCAATTCTTGCGTCTTTTTATGAGCTATTGTTTCCTTGATTTTTGATTTTGTTTTTAAATCGTTGCAACCTAAGACCTGCGGTCACACTAGTCCAAAGTTGGTACTCATTTATATATCTAATTATGAGTTTCCTAGTATGCCACAAAATTGGAAGTAGTTTAACATTGGCTATATATTAAAATACATTTAATAATCTTCTACATATTTGTAATACATTTCATAAATTGTTTCCGGCATAAGAGATTAGATCTAAGCCAACCAAACATTGGTATTGATAGTTAAACAAACTTTGACTAGATTCTGTTTGATAGGCGTAATTTGTAAATATTGTTTTAAAGAAATATAGAGTCCAATCGTTCCATAAGTGCTGTCAGCACTTTGATTGCTCTACTATTTAGACCCTATTTGTAATTTGTTCTCTATCAGACTTTACACATTTTTCGATATATGGATTTCCTAATGTTTTGATTTTATTTGCAAGGAAGAGACATGGATTGTCGAAATGCGCATATACGGAATCTAAATTGAAGGTAACTTCGCTATTTTGTTATTTATCTCGCTTGTATATACATTGATTCAATTAATGAAAGGATAACAGGAAACACCTACAATGGCCGAACATTACAATCACATGTCACAATCAACCAAGGAACTGCACAAGAAAAACAATAAAATGACAAAAGACAAACATAATAACGATAGGAACTCGGGATAGCCGGCCTTGGTACCGGCACTGGCAACAACCAGCGGTAGGGTTAAACCGGTTTATTGGTACCCAAACCTCCCCTTTCTCTATCCCGTTTCTCCATAGTATTATAAACATACAAGTAAAACCCAATACAGGTAGACAACTAACTCTATAGTATTATAAACATACAAGTAAAACCCAATACAGGTAGACAACTAACTCTAAGACCACAATCTTGAAAAGGAAAGAATAGACACAACGTAATTTAGAAAGATGGGTCGAGGAGTGCTCGCCGCTAAACTGCCGGCTTGCTCAAGGAGCCTAGTGTGCTGGTAAAACACTGTCGCACTACGGAAAAATAATCAAATTCAAAACTTCCCGAAGAGTTTGGTAAAGAATCATCATGGATTTCAGTACACATCGGCAGTATCAGTGAGGGTCCAGTATAATTGTAAAATCTTCAGGTCTTTAGATCCCAAAGCCAATTTCACGAAATCATGAAGAATATACGGTCAGTATCCCCTATTACGTAAAGAATGTAAGTTACATCCCAGTTTTTCTGGATTCTTTTTTATCATTTTTGACATTTTCTAACAACATTTCCGAATAAACGAGGATGAGAAATGCCTTTTCCGAGTCGCATTGTACTTAAATACCAAATGTTCATATCTTTTATAAAACTTCTTAAATGTGTTTATCAATCTATGAAATCTGTAACATTGTTGTAATAGTTTGGATGTGATAGTAAGGTTACGTTCATTAAAGTCGTCAAGAGTAGATAAGACGGGTGCGAATCGTACCAGTTGAGATTATAATAATCAGTCATGGTCTCAAATGTGAGACAGGACAATTCCACCCGAGGGTTCACATTTTCCAGTCAGAAACGAGGCTTGCCGAGTTTCTGATGATAGAAAATGTGTACCCGAGGGTGGAATTGTCCAGTCTCACATTTTTTACCATGACTGATTATTTTTCTCACATTTCTTTGCAAAAAAATTAGAAAAAATAAACATGGCCGCCGATACACGAAAATCTATTCTCCGAAACTAGGCAACGTAGCAAAAAATAAATTGCATAATTGAAAAGATCGCATGTGTTTTGGTTTTGTACTAAAAGTACAAAACTCTGAACTAGAATCTTAAGCGTAGTTATTCATGGGTTTCTAAAATGAAGCGGTGTAAAAATTCGACGTTGCCGCACCATTCCGGGGAAGTTGTATTTTTTCTGACGTTTCAATATTGTGACGTGACGTTGTTTGCATTGTTCCGTCAAGGGTGGTCATGTGATGTGAGATGCATGAATCTCACATGGGTATCTCACACTGGATTCTTGTGTCACACACGTACAGAAATGTGAGAAATATATACCCCGTTTGATGGTGCTGCAGGAACGTCACCATCAAGAAAAAGGAAATTAGTAATAGTGTAATCAAAATCATCCCTTTTATCATAAATTTTAGTTTTAATTTTTCCAGAGTCAACGATGATAGTTAGATCGAGAAATGGGCAGTATTTAGAATCATTGTTTGTTTTATTTAGTTTCAGTTCTTGTGGGTAAATGAGGATAGTTTAAAAACTGGGGATTGTCAATAGTAAAGATATCGTCGATATACCTGCTGTTATCGTTGAAAATTGAAATAAGTTGATCACTGTTTTGTATGGTTCCATCCTGTAGTTTTTTCATAAAGTCAAGTGTGTAACAGAACAGGAAAAGATCAGCAATGAGAGGTGCACAGTTTGTACCCATGGGAATTCCAATGACCTGTTGATAGACGATGTTGCCGAAACGAACAAAAATGTTGTCTAGCAAAAGATTCAGTGCCTTAATCATGTCATCGCATGTCCAGAAACAATGATTTTTGTAAGTGATGTTAATCATAACTGTCAATAGATGAAACCGGTCTTTGAATTGATTTTAGCTTATCTAAAACTTCAATGGAATTTTTTACACTCCAAAAGTAATTTACACCAGAGTTTTGATAAGTTTTTTCACAATCTTTGATAACTAACTCTTTAAGACAGGTAAATGCACTTGTTAAATGGATGGATAAATTAGTGGTAGAACAGTTGCTTGATAACTGAAATAAAACGATGTTTGTAGGGATTTTTGTGAAGCTTAGGAACCAAGTACATAGTAGGCAAGGTGTTATCTTTAGGTGGAACTTGGAGGATATCTGTATCGCTGTAATACTGTTTGGTTAATGTTTTTTCGTCAAAATTAGTACGTTCGAAAGTGTCGGACTTTGCCAATTCATTTTGTTTTTCATCAATATAGTGTTTCTTTCAAATAATTGAAACGTTGTTGAACGCTTTATCGACTGGTACAATTATATATTTATTGCCAAGATCTCTTAATTTTACTTTAATTCTGTTTATAGACAGCTTAGGCGGTGACTCTTTATAATTATCTTTATAAAAATTTATTCTGTTGGTGACTTTTGTAATAATTCTATCTTTGAACATATTGAGTGCGTGTTGTCTGCACTTTCTCGTTTGCACCATTTTAAACAATAATTGTCAACTGCGTCTTTAAAAATATCAAAACATGCTTTCCAGTTTATTTTCGAAGGTGGGCGATATTTAGGCCCCTTTCTAAAGAATTTTCTAACTTCTTTATCATCGATGATGTTCAAGTACCCCGTTAATACATGTCCACACGGGTCATCGCGATATTGTGACGTTGAACAGTCTCAGCTGCTGGGGTAGTTCTTCTCGAAATTAGCATCACATGTTATAGAAGAGTAATTGAAAAAAAATACTTCTAGTAGGCTGTATGTAAGAAAAGGAAATGACAGACATGTCCTGGTTGTCAAAATAAACGGGAACAAGTTTTTGAATATCTGGGTCCCGAAAAAAATGCCTGCGATGTCGATTAAATCAATTCCTTTATTTATATATTTAATTTTCAAAAATTGTTTGACATGTTCATCGCGTTTGTCAATTCTCGGATAAAGCCGATGATAGCAGAAAGCATCAATAATTTTCGAACATTCAAACCAGTTTATTTAAAAAGATTTTTTTGTAATCTTAAGGTGCAAGCAGGAACACATTATGATTAAAATAAAAACATCTTTCGGTGTCCAATATCAGGGTAACATCCAGCTTGCACTGCATCATTAGGATGGAAAACATGGATGCTGTAGGAGGAATGACTAAATACTGAAGTTATTGTGAATTTAAATTCTGCATATGTGCATTTCGACAACTTATGTCTCTTCAGTAGAGATAAAATCTAAACGTTTGGAAGACTATAAAATCAAAGATGTTGAAAAACTGATAGAGAGCAAATAACCAATATGATCTAAATGTAAAGCCAAAATCAGCTATGGACAAAGCTTTGCATGATGGAGATACTCTTTAGTTTTCAACAAAATTTACAAAAAATTAGATATTGTAAGGTTCCAAATAGAATCGGCTTTCGAGTCAGCACCGAAAACATTTTTCTTTTTTAACCTTGTCAACATAAAACAACCGATTCAATAGACTCAAGTAAAGTCCTACATACAGTTTCAGTTTTTAATACCAGCACATTGGCAAACGAGTACCGAAGCAAAACCGGAGAGATGGATATTCTAAAATCAAAAAAATAATAAAGAAAAACACGGCAATTAATTTTACACCAATTGGCACAACATGACAAAGACAAAGACAAAACAAATAAACTAAATAAAACTTTGTCTTAGAGTGTTTTGCAGTTCGACAATGAACTCTGTATCTAATCAAAAAAGTCTATACTTATTTGTGAAATCGAAACATTGTTATCCTCGCGTATTGTGTTTTCGTCCTATTAACTTATTTTCGGCGAGTTCTTCTACCTATTGTAGAAGATGGAGACAGCAATCATTCAGAGCTTATTCGCATAATTGTTGATAAAATCCTTTAGGAAAAATACAATTTCTTCCTAAAACATTTTAAAGTTTGGGTTCTGAAATACAATTGACAGTTTTATTTACAAAAATGGCGTCTTATGTTTTCGACTTGTCTAATAAACGGAGTCAAACACGGTAATGACAAGATGTATAAACCAGTAATTGCTTCCGATTGTATATTGATCTTTTCATGCATCATGGCTTGACTTTAAAATTGTTTACAATCCAGTTATTGAGGGGATTAAATAAATAAATGCCATGAATTATATAATCAACATTTTATTTCATAATTGAAACTACTCTGGAACAGACATTTATGCAGATTTTGCATTTATCAAAAATTAATTTACTCTTCATACTGAAGACATGACGTCAACAATAAAAACACCGTGACGCCTTAAAACATTTACATTACAACAATACTTCAAGTGAGTCAAGTGGTCACACTTCAAATACATACATTTACCCCATGTTGCGAATACCATTATAACGAATATTATACAGTTACTGTCTTTTGTTGAGGTAAATGTGCAGTGTTATTGACTTTTTGGACAACATATTCACCGAGCCGCATGGCGAATAGAATATCTGTTTTCTTAAAAGTCAATAATACTGCACATTTACCGAAACCTAAAGACAGTAACTATTTTATTATATTATTCAATAAAAACATAATAATTCTCCTTTATCGTGTATTATACCATACACCTAGAAATGTTCTATGGGTGTCGAATTAAAGAGGCATTGGACATTCCATAAAATAAATGACATGTATACTTTTGAAAAAAATATTTTGTGGATAAATAAAAAAATAAAAATAATTCAATTATAATCTTGATCAATCTTTACTGTGAGAAATTCACAGGTTCTAGCTTACACTGAGTTTTTAACTTTTGACTTGCAGGAAATGTACATGTAGCTCATATTGATAGAACTATACGATATTTTTTTGAAAGGAAATTTTAGATTCAAAATTATATGAAGTGAATGAACTCAGTACTTGGAAAGTATTTGCTTGTAAATCGAAGAAGGTTTGATATGTTCTGTAATATGCGCATTTTTCAAAGAACGATCAGTGTTCTTGTTATTTAAAACCTTTACTGATACTCGTAATAAGTAACGAATATGATTTTCTGAATTGTTCTACTGTCGCCATTTAGTTGTTTTGACAAGAAATTTATGAATGCTAGTGTTCATCCTTTTCACTCCTTGCATCTTTATAATGTGCGACGATTCTGCTGTATGTGTTCTCTACATCCGCAGGGAGATTTTTTTTTTCGCAAAATATTGTGTAAACGGCTTAACCAGTGTTCCGCTGGCTTTTTACGTATTTTAAGGGTCTTGCTCATTCCATATTTGCACCATTGCACCATTTTCCGGTAACCAATACAAGCGAATCGTCTTTTCGTTAGATTTAGCCATTCTGTTTCTAGTGATGCCGAAGACGTTGTCACGCGATAATGTTACATTGCAATATAATTGGACGATATAAATATGGGATTTTCCTTTTTCTGAAAATATGTCGCGCGTGACGTTTCCCGCGGTGAATATCCTTTTCATGGAGTGAATATCCTTTCTATCGAGTGAATATCCTTTTTTATTCATTTTAATGCCAATGCATTTTTACCATAAGTATTTATATATTTTAGAATAACAGAATACATTGTCTTAATGCTTCTGGAAAGCGTTTATTACATACACAACATAGTGATTCATCATCATCCTCAATACTATCATTTAAAAATGCATCATCTGATATAACAATTTGCTGTAGTCCTGATGGACCAGTCTGAGGAGACATAGTACACTTATTTCTTTTAGTAACACTTTCTTTTCTTTTATTATTATACATTTTTTCAAAAAAGATTTTGATGTTTTACAAGTGTCTGTTTTTTCTACACATTTTTGTTTATTTTTATCCCCCCGCTTAGCGTACGTATGTGTGTAGTGCTCCCCGATAGCTGTGGAACTATAAGAGGTAGAAATTTGAAACTTGGCACCTTACTAGAGTATGATCTGCACTAGCGCGCTAGGGGTTCGGAGTTGTTGTCAAACGCCCTAGGGGGCAAATTATGGGCGAAAACGAATTTTCGCGATATCAAATAATTGAAGAAATCTCCAAGACTATTTGGGCTAGAAAGTTGAAACCCGGGAATCGACTCACATATTATGTAACAACAGTAGTGTCATAAAGACAGTTCTGCCACAATCATGCAAAATCCTGCATAAAAATCCCTACCCCGAGGGCAAAATGCAAACGGACAGCATTCCTATTGAGCATAGGGTAAATACAAGAATTATGTCTTTCGAAATCTCCCAAGATGATGACTTCATCAGCGAAGATACCTTCCAGGAAAAGTTGAAGGAACAGAATCAGGAAGCCCTCAATTGGAAGAATTTGCCCACAGGAGTGATGTATAAGATCTTGGAGGTGATAGAAGTGGACGGAAAATTCGTCAAAAGCAGGATTCTCACTCTGAGAAATCGAGGAAAAGAAATCACCAGAGTATGGGCCTGCCCCACGCTGAACAAAGAAAAGGGTCCCTTACAAGGAGCTTACGTTTAGAGCACTGGATACAAGGTGAGCAAGAAGACTAATCAGGATTATCTCTCATACGACTTGGTGAGGATGTAAAAAAAAAAGAATTGGGGGTGGGGTATAAAATTTTTTCCATCTGACTGGATGGGAAAAATTCTATACGGGCTAGGGAATTTTTTTATATGAGGTTTAAATGGTTTGATCTCGCCCCGAACGAAGCGG
>MJUU01048701.1:0-21135 GCA_002080025.1 Modiolus philippinarum | reverse complement strand
TTTTTAATAAATCATTAATTTTTCAACGACTTCGAGTTTCTGTTGCCATAATTCTGCCAAAGTCACAGACACTAAAGAACGAAAGACCCGTTTAACATTGGACCAAAAATCAACAATTTGACAAATTGGGGGCTCGTTCCGAGATAAATTCAACGTAACAGTGCAGAATTTTAAATTGAAAAACAGAGAAGAGAAAGCGTCATGGATTTGGAAGCATTGTTGGAAGTTGGAAAGAAGATGGGGTTAGATGGTACAGACTTAAAAGATTTTGTCACAGAACAGCAGAACATCGAGAGGGATAAAAGACAAGAAAGACGATCAGAAGAGAAGGAAAGACGTGAAGAACAAGAAAAGAAAGCAGACAGAGAATTACAGTTACAGAAATTCATGATAGAAGCAGACGAAAAGCAGAAGCAAAGACAATGGGAGAATAGAAAAGGAAAAGATACAGATGGAGAAAGAACGGATGTTGATTGAAACTGGACAACGTGAAAAACAGTTAGCATTGGAATTACAGATGATGGAGGCAAAGAAAGAAATGTCGAAGACTGGTGCAGAAGAAAGAAGTTTTAGTGGTGGTCCATCATCCAGACCAAAGTTGCCGAAGTTTGAGGAGCAGAAAGACGACATGGATGCATATTTAGAAAGATACGAGAGATATGCAAAAGGGCAGAAATGGAAAGATACGGAATGGGCGGTATATCTGAGTCATTTACTTACTGGTAAAGGCTTAGAAGTATATACCAGCATGCCACCAGATGATGGTAATGACTATAAGAAGCTGAAAGTTGCTCTGTTGAAGAGGTATATGTTAACAGAAGAGGGGTTCCGAAAGAAGTTTAGGTATGGTAGACCAGAAATAGGTGAAACTGCATATCAATTTGTAGCCAGATTGCGAAGATATTTTAACAGATGGACAGAGATGGCTCAATGCGAACAAGATTTTGCAAGTTTGCAAGACTTGTTGATACGGGAACAGTTTATATCGACATGTTATCCAGAAATGGCAGTATTCCTCAGTGAAAGAGTTCCTAAGAACGTCGAAGAAACAGTGAGAATAGCTGAACAGTATATAGAGGCCCATGGTGGAAGTTTAACATCTAGAAACAGAAGAGAGGTAGTTGGTGGACAAGGTTATGGGAAAAACGATGCGGGAAAAGAAACGGCTGGAAAACCGTATATTCGGACAGAGAAGAAAGAATGTTACTTTTGTCACAAGATCGGACATATTGCTGCTGATTGCAGAGAGAAGAAAGATAGGGGAAAGTTTAAACAGAAAGCTGGAGCAGTTAAGACTGGGCAAACTAAGAATAGTGTTGATACTAACAACGGCGTTAAAGGTACAGATGGTTCAACAAATGAAGATAAAGCTGCTGCTATCAGTGAATGTGTGGAGGATGGGTTGCTGAAATTGGCTAATGGTTTGAAAGTTCCTGTCGTTAGTGGTGCGTGTGATAAACATCCTGTGGTCAAAGCTGGTTCCAACATGCCAGTTGCTAAGGGGTACATAGATTGATTGATTGATTGAATATTGTTTAACGTCTACTCAGCAATATTTCAGCTATATCAAGACGAGAACAAGTTTGTTAATAAATAATCACTTTGGGGTATGGAAAGGGCCATGGGACGGGAAATTTTGACTGCCACTGGAAAAGTAGGGTGAAATCGTCAAGGGCGGGGAATTTAGCCTTGTAGCCGATCACCTACGGACCACCCAAAAAGAGCTTGCTACAAGGGTTCTTTAACGTGCAGGAAGCGTGGCATTTCTTCCAACACGTGGACCTGAGTTTACATCCCATCCGAAAGATGGGTTGTGTATTTATTAATCCCGCACATGCACGGAATGGGTCCTATTTCTATATCCCGGGACCCTCGGGGTCAGCCTCCGTTTAGGAGGGGTCACACCCCGCAAGCCGGAGATACTAGGTCCTATTTCTATATCCCGGGGTTCCCTCGGGTTCCTCTGTTAGGACGACTCATACTCCAAGCTCAGAGGATGCTGCGGGCCTATTCATTAGCCGGGACCGCGCACGGCGGGGGTACATAGAAGACCAAGAAGTAGACGTATTGAGGGATACTGGATGTAGTAGCGCAGCAGTGAGAGCAAGTTTGGTGACGCCTGAAAAGATGACTGGTAGAGTACATCTATGTGTATTGATTGATTGTACTATTCGCCATTTTCCTATTGCAAAAATACAGGTTGACACGCCATTTTATACTGGTGCGCTAGAAGCTATGTGCATGAAAAAGCCATTGTATGACTTGATTATTGGTAATGTATCTGGCAGAAATAGAGAAGATGATGAAGGTAACAAAAAGAGTACAGACAATATGGTTGGTGCAGACGAAAAGATTGTTGTTTCAATAGATGGTGCCGGTAAGGAGAAGATAACCGACATGGTCAATGGTGAAGAGGGAAGGAAGTTGGTACCTGAAGAGGGATTGGCAGTGACAACCAGAGCACAGGAGAAAAAGGCCGAGAAAGATATGCAGCCACTACAAGTTCCGAAGACAATCATAGATGGTGTTAGTTGTGAAGAACTGAAAAGGGAACAGCGGGAAGATGTATCATTAACATCGTACTGGGATAAAGCAAAGAGCGGAGATGTTTTTACAACAAGAAGTAACAACAGGTACAGATTTGAAGTAAGGAAGGCTATCCTATACAGAATTTATTGTGAGAAAAGTGGTGATACAACTGATGGGGTGAAACAAGTAATGGTTTCTGCAAAGTACAGAGCACAGGTGATGGCGGTGGCGCATGAGACAATTATTGGTGGTCATCTTGGTGTGAAGAAGACGTTGGACAGAATAATGACGAGTTTTCACTGGCCTGGTATATCGGGAGATGTAAGCAGATTTTGTCAGTCTTGTGCTGTTTGTCAGAAGACAATACCAAAAGGCAAGGTGACAAAAGTACCACTGGGAGATATGCCGCTCATGGATGAACCATTCCAGAGAGTAGCTATTGACTTGATAGGCCCATGTGTTAGAAGAACTATTGCAGAAAATAAAGAAGGCAGGATTGACCATCAGACCAGTGAAGTGTTTCATTGGTTATGGAAGTTTGGGATTTGTTGGGCATGAAGTTGGTAATGGTGAAATGCGCATGGAGAGTGGAAAAGTGGAGAGGATAACGGAAGCTCCAGTACCAACAACGAAGAGGCAAGTGAGGTCCCTGTTGGGATTAAGTGGTTATTATCGTAAGTTTATACCCAGTTATGCAGACATCACAGCTCCGTTATCAGATTTGACGAAGAAGGGCCAACCGAACAAGGTGAATTGGGAAGAAACGCAAGAACAGGCTTTCCAGAAACTGAAGGATGTGATGAGTAAAGCGCCGATATTAAAATTACCAGACTTTAACAAGACTTTTATTGTGCAGGCTGATGCGTCAAACGTGGGAATCGGTGGTGTATTATTTCAAGAATATGATGAGAGACTTTATCCGATTATGTATGTGAGCAGAAAACTGTTAAGTCGTGAAATGAAAGAACGTGAATGTCTCGCTTTAGTATTAGTGGTGAAGAAATTCAGGAGATATCTTTATGGACAAGAATTTGTATTACAAACTGATCACCAACCGTTATCGTATATACAAAAGTGTAAAATTGAAAATCAGAGAGTGATGAGATGGGCACTATTTCTTCAAAGTTACCGTTACAAGATTCAAGCCATTAAAGGGTCACAGAACATTGGAGCTGACTGTATGAGCAGACTTGTGAGTTAACTTTTATTATGAACTTTTGTAAATAGACTGTATATGCCATTTGGACAATTAACATTTTCATTTTATAAAAAACACTTAGTATTTTCTTGAGGTGGGGCATATTTGTCAAATGTTAATTTGGGGTTTCTTTTGTATTTTGAATGATTGACAGCTGGGAGGTGGAGTTTGTGTGGGTTGGAAGTTATGTAAGATAGTTATGTAAGGAATTATGTAAGGAGTTATGTAAAACTGTTATGTAAGGTGTTATGTAAGGGTCATGTAAGTTGAATATATATATATTGAGTGAGCTGAGAATTAAAAATTTGGTGTGATTCTGAAGTTTGATGAAGACGGATGTCTATGTGAGGAGGATTCCTTGAATTGGTGGATACCATATATATATATATGCTATTGTACAGTTTTTTTTAGTGATTTATTTTTTTTTAATAAATCATTAATTTTTCAACGACTTCGAGTTTCTGTTGCCAAAATTCTGCCAAAGTCACAGACACTAAAGAACGAAAGACCCGTTTAACATAGGACCAAAAATCAACAATTTGACAATCTACAATTCATACATCTGACGTCCTTTTCACGTTTATTGTCAGTCTGTTCAGTCTTTGGACTTATCAGAGGTTTTAGAGGTAGTTGTTCTAAAGATTCTCCGTTGTCGTTAACTCCAACTGTATTCTCACGGCCTTTGATTCTTCTGTCGTGTTTACAGGAAACAATATTTTCTTAGAAAGATCTTCATTTTCAAAGGTCACTATTGACTGGTAATATGAGTTTTGTTCAATTGCGTGATGCATTAATTCGATTGAATAAAAAAAATACCAAACATACTGCAAATATAAGTTCTACAAGTGGCCATTTCGACAACTTATGTCTTTTAAGTGTAGATAAAATTGTGATATTTAAAGATCTATGGCCACTCTTCCCTTAATTTGGATTTTTGTATTTATTTTTTTTCTTAAATCGAAAAGTATATGTACATTATATATCTGAAATCCAAATCAAATTTTGGTCAATATATATTTTCTTCTTGATCTGGAAATATGGGCCCTTATTTTTGCAATAATATTGCTTTCAAAAACAGAATTCTAATTTTGCCCTTCATTTTTTTTATACCTAATAAGAATTAAATAAGTAAAACACCCTCAAACTACAATTAAGTATAGTTGGCACATGCACAAAATAAACATGTTTATATCAGATTGTTACAGTTCAATTTTTAACCAAACTATAAATATAGATCCTCTAAAGGTACATCGGCAGACAAATAACTTAGAACAAAAAGTGGACAGAGGAAAATCAAAAATTAAAAAAATTATTTTACACAAATTTAGACAATATGACAAATAAACATAGACGACACACATTTAAAGCACTAGTACTGTAAACCCTACAAAATCAGGAGGTGCTCCGGTACAGTAAGCATGGTTTGTGCCCGCGTGTGACCCGTCACACTGTCAATGCAACGGTAATAAACCATGGATCTACTCAAAGATGGCTATTCTCATCTGTGAAATAAAAGATTATTTTTAATAATTGTTTGTGAAAACTAATTGTTTGTACTATAACTAATCCGAGATTCTGATTATCGCAAAATCTTCAACGAATGATCGAATAACGCAATAATTTACGAATGCGCGAAGCGCATGCGTGAATTACAACGTTGTTTCGATCATGAGTTGAATATTTTCGATAAACAAAATCTCGGATTAGTTATTGTTTTTATTATATAGATCTTTCACATAAATAGTGGGTTAATTTAAGATTGGTTGCATGAACTTCATTTTCTATGTTAATCTGCTGCGACGTTTACTTAACAAAAACATTGACACCGTTCATTGTTGCGTCACTTGTGAAATTGTGGAAAATAAATTCACAGTTAATTATCACTTTTATTTTACTGAGAAATTTCAAATCTTTCATCGTAATCTATATAATAATAGATTTTCCCCCATTTTGAAAATTGCAATACAAAGTTCAGTGGTTTTTAATCTTTCGTCATTATGACCCCATTTCACATTCTGACGACACTCGACGTAACCCGAGGAAAGGAACCTATCATGGCGTACCATTACCTAAATGACTAGACGGGAACTATTAGCTGAAGATATATAATGGCCTCCATTTCCAATATTATTAATAGATTATTACTAAGACAGCGATGAAATAAAATATGTTTGTCAAGCTTATGAAAATATCACCCTCGCTTCATTTTTTCAATTTTGGCCTCTATCTTTTATAGTGTTTTGGTTTCAATAGAAATAAAAAAGATAAAAAAAATGTTTTACGGAAAATGAGCAATACCTCCTATACATGTAATAAGATTTTCTTAAAAATCACACGTTACGTAGTCCTTGCCATGCTGATCATTTTTGTCCCATGTGAGATTTTTAATATTCTGTAAAAGTTATCGAGTAATATGAAAAAACAACAATTTTCAATTATGGCCTACGTACTTATTGAACAAAATTTTGTAGCTGCATACCTTGGTACTGATACAGGCCAAGTTTTGTTACAATTGGCATATCAGTCTCAGGGGATAAGATTTTTGAAATTGTTGACAAACGACGGGCGGAAAGTTTGCATGTTTTTAAGGCAAGGTAAGCTAATAGTGTTATTTTACAAACACGTGCACATGCGTTGTTGAACGTTTTAATTCAACATCAGACTGACTAAATTGACTTGAAATAAACTTTTTGATATTCTCGAAACCCAAGCTTTCTACAATAGTGGACGCCTTTTTCGATAACAATTTAGTCGGTGTCTAACTTGCTGCATTCTATCGGTGTTTATCTTTGTTAATGATCTTGGGCTGAAGTAAAAAAGTCAAAGTGTTCTTTTTCACATTTTGCTGACATCAGATGAAATGTAAATTACCGTTTTATATTCGTTCGGCATACGTCAAGTACGCGATTAAAACGCTCTTTGAATTTTACCATACCATACGCTGTTGCACGTATCCGATGAATTGTAGGTTGTTGATCTGGTCAAATATTAAAAGGTATTTAATTTCAGCAGCGTTGCCAAGGTGTTCCAAAAAAAATAAATAAAAATAAATAAATAAAAAAAACGTTGGAATACGTTGGCTACGACGTTTTAATTTCTTTCACGGACCCCGTATCATTTTTTATTCATTAGTCACTCGATTTGGAAATATACACGGTTAGCAAATGACGTCTTTTGACCAGTCAACGTTTTCGGAATTAACTAGAGGTAGGATATTGATCAAGATACCGAATCAGATGCGACTTATTGCATATGTAAATATACAAGGACAATACATTTGTTTGAGCACTTTGATTAACGTGCATAAAAATTAAATATGGAATTATACATGGCAAAATCCGTATCACATGCCGTATCATCCCGAGTTACCAATATCAGCACGAGGGCCTCTGGCATTTGATACGGATTTTGCCATGTATTATACAGTTTATCATATATTTAAACAGAGGACTACTAATCCGAAAAATACAGTCAAAAATTGAAATCGGTACGAGAAAAATGTATTTTGTGAAGAGGAAAATTTCAAAATGGGCGGAAAGGACTATGCTTTGGACTTAATCTAAGATGTAAAGGGAAAAAAAATCTTTGTTACCCTCCCTCCAATTTTTTTTTTTTTTTTTTTTTTTTTTTTGCCCATCCGCCCCTCCCAAAAAAATAACATTTTTTTTAATTAAAAAAAGTAAAATAAAAAAAAATCGAAAAAGGGTATGATACAGGGCTAGCCATGCGATAAAGGGTATGTGATAAAGGGTAGCTATGCGATAAAGGGTATGACGTCATAGTGTGAATACGGAATGAACGTCATGCACTGTATCACATATTCAAAAAAAGGAAGTTAACACATATCGCACTTACACAGAATGTGTAAAATATTTTTGTCTATCTTTAAGTTGTATTGAACGACACTGGAATAGTTGTATTATTATCGTTGCAATTTAAGTTTTTAAATTGGATATTATTGCAGTTCGAGTAATTCTGGTAAATGTTCAAAATATTTGGTAATCAAATAATGAGGAAAGGAATGATATTTAAATAAACTTTGAAAATACACTTTTTTTTCTCAAGTAAACACCAATATATCCCCAAGTTATCTAGAAACCCATGAAAAGGCTTCATGAACTTTGAAACTGGATAAACCAACCCCGGCATCAGTACACGTTGATGTCTACATGAATATCAAATTGTCTTTATATGAAAAAGGATCTAATTAATTGGGGCAATATTCAACTTGCATATAATACAGTGTCTCTCTAAAGTAAAGACGTACATGAAATACTTTTTTGTAAGATTGAATTATGTTAAAAGCATGATGAGACTCCTCGTTGGAATACCGGTGAATCAAATAATCAGACTTTTTGCAAATGTAATGGATAATCATTTAGTAACTGTAGATCAATTTTAGTATTTTCACAGAATATAGGAATGTAAAAAATCAGGAATGAGGTTGACAGTCAAATAATTAAAAAAAATACACCCGAAGTTTACATTATCACAAATCAATACCCTAAAAATCAGATAATCCAGAAACTCAGAAAAAGGCTCGATGAATTAACATATCTACATCCAAAACAAAAATCAAACAAAAAAAACTAGAGGTTGTCGGATATGACAGCAATGCAATTCCCATACTCCCTGTTTGACACCGAAAATTTTATGGGCATATTCTTTCTAAAAATACAATATCTAAATTTTTGTAAATTTTGTTGAAAACTAAGGAGTATCTCCCTCATGCAAAGCTCTGTCCTTAGGTGATTTTGACTTTACATTTAGATCATATTGGTTATTTGTTCTCTATCAGTTTTTAAACATCTTTGAGTTTATGGTCTTCCAAACGTTCAGATTTTATCTGCACTGAAGAGACATAAGTTGTCGAAATGCGCATATGCAGAATTTTAATTCACAGTAACTCCGGTATTTAGTCATTTGACATCTATCCATAGTCGTTATTTTCACAAAAAGAATTCAAGGATATATGGTTGTCAGGCAGAATTAAAAAAAGAGAGACTTTCAGGGAATTGAACAACCTTGGAAATCAATTATTTTGGATTATGTTTGTTCCAGCTAAAGCAAATTCTTAAACTTTGGTTTCAATGTAGAATGCCTTTAATATAAGTGGACTTTGAGACTTTCAGGAGCCAAATCAAAACTGGAATCAAATATTTTTGAAAATGTTTGCTCTAATAGAAGCAAATTCTGAAAGCAAGGTTGCTTGGTTGAATTCCAAAAAAGTGACGTTTGAGACTTTCAGAAAATGTACCAAAATTAGAATCGACTACTTTGAAATCTAATTATTGAAAATGTTTGTCCTAAACGAAACAAACTGTTTAAGTATGGTTGCTAGGTAGAATTCCAAGAAAAAATAAGTGATCTTTGGTATTTTCAAGAATATAACCAAGATTGGAATTAAATACTTTTTAAATCCAATTGAAAAAAATGTTTGTCTTAAACTAAACAAATAATTAAAGTAAGGTTGCTAGGAAAAATTCCAAATAATAAGAGGTCTTTAAGACTTTCAGGAAATTTACCAATATTGGAATCAATTATTTGTATAATCCAGTTGATGAAAATGATTGTCCTAAACGAAACAAATTATTTAAGTATGGTTGCTAGGTAGAATTCCCAAAAATGAGTGGTCTTTAAGACTTTTCGGAAATTCAACATTATTTATATCAATTATTTTTGAATTAAAATTAAAGAAAATGATTGTCCTAAATTATTTTAGTATAGTTGCTAGGTAGCATTAACAAAAAGGGTGGTCTTTTGATACTTTCAGAAAATTTACCGAAATTAGAACCACTTTTTGTAATCCTAATTTTTCAGAATTTCGTTTTTACCAGGTAATTGTCAGAATATAAGATTATATGCCAAAATTTCAAAAAAATATGCGTTTATGCCATTTTCAGGAAATTTACCGAAGTTCGGACCGGAATAGAAATTCCAAAAGCCTATTGCACATCTGCAGACGATATGCAACAATTCTTCAGCAAAAGTAAAAACTTAATATAAAAATGTAGGAAGAGTTCGCGTCACATGCCACAGGTTGCAAAATCCACATCTTGGGGCCTTTGTAAAAAATGGACAGATTACGGCCTCTTGTTTGAACGAAGACAAGATAAAATCTGAAAGCTTATTTGACATCTATATACATCTATATGCCAAAATTGTACAACAAAATTAAACCCCGAAGTCCAAAACTTGGGAGGAGTTCGCGTCATATGCAACATGCGTCAATGACATTTTGTTTGCATCATCACCAATATCTATAAACTGTTGCGCAAAGAACGCAGGGTATGTCTATCCACAGTCAACTCAAAGTTTTTGGTAATTTTGGACAACAACAAAATTTTTTCGGAAAAAAAATAAGCAAAATATGCTTCCAAGACGTAACAACTTAACAAATATCAAATTAATGTGTCAAGTCAATGCATTAAATGGTGATTTTTTTTTCAAAGAAATACTTAGTCCAAGGACCAAAACTCTCCAAAAAATCATTCAACAGGAACAAAATTTAAACTTGATTTGTAATTTATAAACATACAATCATATACCAAATATCCAATCAACAATTTAAAATATTGCAAAGGGAATGTGGAGAAAAAATGATATTTTTCAAAATTTTACTTAGTCCAGGGGTCATTACTCTGTAAAATTATTGGATTAGAAATAAATTCACTCATATACCAAGTATTAAATCATTATTATGAAGCATTGCAAAGAAAATTCTGGAAAATCATATTTTTCAAAAATTTACCGAGATAAGAGCCGTTACTCTGTACAAACCAACCAATCAAAACCACATTATAAGATATTTCATTAATATATATAAGATATCTTATAAATCTATAAGATATCTTATAAAGTATATATCTAATACTCTTGATGAAATATCTTACAGAGTTTATATCTTATAACCTTGTTTCGAAATATGATAACTGCTCCCTGTAACGCAAATCGTTTGTGGTATCTAGTTTATTCTTTGGAAATAAGTCTAAAGAGAGACAACTCTTTCCAAAATATCAATACCATGGATGCTGCTATTGTAAACCTGATAAACAATCGTTTTTTACAAAGGCGTCTATTAATCATGCATAACTGATTTACTGGGTTCAAATAAAGAAGTATGTTGTCAAAATATACAGTAGGGTGCAGACATAACCTCTCGTCTAAGTTAACTTTGTGAGCAGTCATGAGAACAGTCCTAAGTTAAATTGAAGTTAACTTGGAGCAGTCATAGAATCCTGACTGCTCTGACCAGTCATAGAGCCCTGACCGCTCTAACCTGTCATAGAAGCGTGACTGCTCTGACTAAAATGGAGCCCTGCCTGCTCTGACCAGTCATAGAGCCCTGATTGCTCTAACTTGTCATAGAATCCTGACTGCTCTGATTAGTCGTATACATTGTAGCTCTAAAACAATACAAGAACTGTAAATACTCGAAATTTAATACAGCGATGGATACGTCCCATATTCCCTACCACGCGCACACGATTCACACGACGAACGCACAAATTTGTCACACGTTGAGTGCAATTTTCTTCAATTTTGCCGTTACCCTATCAGAACTATCAGAAAAGAGTCACTTTATGTATTCGAAAATTAATACTGTAAATTTCCGTTATTTTGCAAAATAAACAATTAGATAAATCAAGGACGTATATTTTTACATCCTTGGATAAATGAATAAATAAAACTGAATAAAAATCAGTCCAGTAGTAAATAAAATATGCTGCGAACAGCCACAAACATCAAATATCAGATGAGGTGCATATAAAAATTTCATTTTCACGTTATAATGATGCATCCACAATACTGAAACTTAATTGTGTAATCAGAGACATATAATTAAATGTCTCTGGTGTAATTCAACGAAAACAAGGATTTGTACAGTAGTATCACTATACAAATCCTTGACGAAAATATATCAGAAAAGGCAGACCTAGTTCATTCCAAGTATACAAATCATTGGAATGAACAAGGTCTGCCTTTTCTGATATATTTTTGTTCATTCCATAATGTACCGATGCCCGCAATACTACAATTTGCAGTAATTTAACCTAAAAATATATAAGAAAAAGCAGATTTTCTTCTATCGATATTATATCGATGCCCGCAATACTTCAACTTTTTGTAATTTAACCTAAAATATATAAGAAAAAGCAGATTTTCTTGATTCGATATTATATCGATGCCCACAATCTTTCTGTAATTTAACCTAAAATATATAAAAAATAGCAGATTTTTTTATTCGATATTATATCAATGCCCGCAATACTTCAACTTGCTGTAATTTAACCTAAAATATATAAAAAAGCAGATTTTCTTTATTTCTATCTTATATCGATGTCCGCAATACTCCAACTTTCTGTAATTCAACCTAAAATATATAAGAAAAAGCAGATTTTCTTCATTTGATATTATATCGATGCCCGCAATACTTCAACTTGCTGTAATAGAACCTAAAATATATAAGAAAATTCAGATTTTCTTCATTTGATATTGTACCGATGCCCGCAATACTTCAACTTTCTGTAATTTAACCTAAATTATATAAAAAAGCAGATTTTCTTCATTTGATATTATATTGACGCCCGCAATACTACTACTTGTTGTATAAGAAAAAGCAGATTTTCTTCATTCCACGATACTTCAACTTGCTGTAATTTAACCTAAAATAGACAAGAAAAAGCAATTTTATTTCATTCGATATATTAACGATGCCTGGAATACTGCAACTTGCCATCTTGCTGTTATACGGAAATTAAAAACAAACAAAAAACAAACAAAAAAAAACAAAACAAACAAAAAACAAACAAAAAAAAAAACATAAAAAGTCTGATTCGACTGTATCGTTACCGAAACCATAAATCTGGGACTAATCATAAACTGATTAACGCGGCCTGTATATTGTCACTATTTAATATATTTTTGTGGAATAAATTAAGATTTGTGTTTAAATGTGTTTAAACTTTTAATATAAAGGTTTAAATGTATAAAAGCAGTCAGAATTCTATGACTGGTCAGAGCGGTCAGGATTCTATGACAGGTTGAAGCGGTCAGGGCTCTATGACCAGAACAGGTCAGGGCAGTCAGGGCTCTATGACCAGAACAGGTCAGAGCAGTCACGGCTCTAGAACAGTTCTAAAGTTAACTTAGAATAGATTTTATGACTGCTCTATGACTGGTCCAAGTTAACTTGAAAACGGTCCTAAGTTAACTTAAAGGAGCTTTTATGACTGGTTCAAGTTAACTTGGCGAGAGGTTATGTCTGCACCCTACTGTATTGGCGATTTCAAAAGATATTACCATCCTAATCGCCAGCTCTTCATTGCCTTTATGTGAAATTTTTGTCGTTTTTCAAGAAAGTCGCACATCGAAGAAACTCCTGATTTGAATGAATTTTTTTATCGTCCGTATCAGATGTTACACACTTCGCATAAGGCACGGACCATTTTCTTTCCTTTTTTATGCCCCCGCGACGAAAAGTTGGGGCATATTGTTTTACCCAAGTTCGTCCGTTCGTCCGAGGGGGCTACATGGTTGGTCCGCACAACTCCTTCTACAGATGTTTATGCTAGAAAGTTTTTATTTTGCAGATCATTTACACATATATTGAAGATGTACATATGATAAGGATTTTGATTTAGTGCATTTTTTTCAAAAATATACATTGTTGAACTTTGTCATGTTTGGTGATTTTTCATAGAGGGTACATAGTGTGTTCGCGCAACTCCTCCTACAGTTTTGATACTAGGAATGTTTTATTTTGCAGATTAATTTTACCTATATTGAAGATGTGCATGTGGAAAGGATTTTGATTAGTGTGCATTTTTTGAAAAAAAAATATACATTGTTGAACTTAGTAATTTTTTGGGTGAATTAGTAATAGAAGGTACATAGATTGTCCGCACAACTCGTCCTGCAGTTTTGATGCTAAGAAGCTTTTATTTTGCAGTTGATTTGAACCTTTATTGAAGATGTACATGTGGTATGGATTTTGATTTTGGTTCATTTTTTTCAAAAATATACATTGTTAAACTTACTAATTTTTTTGGTAATTTTATAATAAAGGGTACATAGTTTTATCTGTGCAACTACCTATTGTAACATGTGTTTAGCCGGGGCATCATATGTGTTTTACAGATACAAATATCATTACTAAGAAATCCCAGTTTGATTCAACCTTTTTGCGGGGGGCATGTCATCCTCTAGTTTTTGGGGTTTTTTCGGTGGGGGGGGTCTAGTGATTTTAACCCGTGTGGGGAAATTTTTGCTGAGACTTTGTATAATAAGCCCTTTGCTCAACTTTTAATAAATTATATAAAGGACCCAATTCCAAACTTTTAATCCTAACCAAACAGAAAAGCAATATTCCTAACCACAGACTATCTTGGTTAATGGGGAGAAATCAACCTATGCTCATTATCCCCGCAATTTCGAATGAAAGTTCGGGGATATTGTCGTTGGCCTCGTCCGTCCGTCCGTCCGTCACAAATCCTTGCGACGCAAACTCCTCTTACATTTTTGGATTTAGGGTTTTAATTTTGTTATAGAACTGTTGCATATATGCTGCAGATGCGCAATAAGCTTTCGGATTTTTGATATTGGTCTTGGTGCAAACAAGAGGCCCCAAGATGTCCATTTTGACACATGTGGCATGCAACGCGAACTCCTCCTACATTTTTGGATTTAGGGTTTAATTGTGTTGTAGAATTGTTGCATATCGTCTGTAGATGCGCAATAAGCTTTCGGATTTTTGATATTTATCTTGATGCAAACAAGAGGCCCCAAGTTGTCGATTTGACAAAGACCACAAAATGTGGATTGTGACACATATGGCATGCGACGCAACCTCATCCTACATTTTTGGATTTATGGATTTAATTTTGTTGCAGAATTGTTGCATATAGTCTGTAGATGCGCAATAAGCTTTCAGAATATTGATTCCGGTTCCAACTTTGGTAAATTTCTTGAAAATGTCAAAGACTGATATTTTTGGACATTTTGGCATATAATCTTATATTTTGGCAAGTATTTGGAAAAAATAAAAAATTCTGAAATCTTGTTTTTATAAGGTTAATCATTTTCACCAACTGGATTTAAAAAATATTTGATTCCAATTTTGGTAAATTTCCTGAAAGTATCAAATATTTGATTCCAATTTAGGTAAATTTCCTGAAAGTGTCAAAGACCACATATTTTTTGGAATTGTACCCAGCAACCAAACCGTTAGCATTTGTTTTGATGAGGTCAATTATTTTTACCAATTGGATTTCCAAAATAAATGTTTCCAAATTCGGTAAATTTCCTGAAATTGTCAAAGACCACATATTTTTTGGAATTCTACCTAGCAACCAAACTGTTAGCATTTGCTTTGATAAGGTCAATTATTTTCACCAATTGGATTTCCAAAATATATGATTCCAAGTTTGGTAAAATTCCTGAAAGTCTCAAAGACCACTTATTTTTTGAAATTCTGCCTAACAACCATATATACTTTAATTCCTTATGGTAAAAATAGTGATTGTCAATAGTTTAATTTCAAAGATGTTAAGAAAAATCATACCCAGGGTCTATTGCTGTTTTCTGTGTCAAACAGGGGGTGCGGGGATCACTGTCGTTTCCGACAGTCATTACTCTAGTTTTATTTTAAAATTAATCAAATGATCCACTATCTATGGCGATTCTAATAAATGGGATCCTATATGGCTTAAAAATACATCTATAAGATATCTCATATCTTTTATAAGATATCCTATATATTTTATGTGATATCTTCTAAATCTTTTTTTATAAAATATATCATATCTTTTATAAGATATCTTTTATCTTTTGTAAGCTTTATTTTTATAAGATATTAAAAGTATATGAGCTATCTTATATAAACCATTTTTATAAGATATCCGATAAAGTTAATAGCTATCTCATAATAAATAAAATATTTTATCAAATATTTTTATAAGATATCTCATAAAGTTTATGAGATATCTTATAAAGTATATAAGACATTATAAAGTTTATGGGATACTTATAAAGTTTATGAGATATTTTATTAAATTTGAAAAGATATCTTTAAAGAGGAATAAATATAAATACGCCATGCCATAGGCCTCAATGATTGTATCGACTGGAGCAATTGACCAGAAATGTTTATTTTAAACGGACTTCAATCAAAAAATTCGTTCACATTTTTTTTTCTTTCTTTTTTTTTCTTTTTTGTTGGGGGACGGGAACATATCATTAAACTATATTATTAACAAGTTAGGATAAAATATGTAAATAATGCTTTGTCTTTATATATTACAAGTATATGCATTACAACAGGACCATTACGGAATAAACACGGCCATTACGAGATAAAAGGGCCATTATGAGATTAGCAGGGCCATTACAGGATTCAAGATGTAGTGCACTTGGTGTCTTTGAAACGCAAAATCATGTTTGTATCATATATTTATAGTTAAGTACATAAAATTTATGCATTCGTTGTATTGAACAAGTACTAAAAAATTGGAATTTTTATTGTATTTGTACTTCTTTGAGTGGTCGGACATGTATACTTTTGTTCCATTAAGAGTTGTATCATGTATCATGATTAACATCTTTGTTTCAGATATTTGACCCTACTTGTGATCACTAATATTACTCAATTTATCACAATGAATCAAAAAATACACCTTTTCCTGATTACTTAAAAAAGGGTTTTATTTTTGGTACTTCCTAGGTAAACCCTAATACAGCTGAATAGAGAATAAACTTTTTTGTTTCTGATTTTTTCCCTACTTGTGACCACTCATTTTACTCATCTCATCACGAGGAATAAGAAAATATACATCTTATCTTGATTTGTTAAAAAAAAAGTTTTTTTTTCCTTTGAGGTAAATCCTAATACAGCTGAATGAAGAATAATTTTTTTTTAATTCAGATTTTTTACCCTACTTGTAACCTCTCATTTTAATTTAATCATCTCATCACAAGAAATCAAAACATATATATCTTTTCTTGATTTTTTTAACAAACTTTTTTGTACTTTTACTATAGGTGTAAAATCTTATATAGCTGCATGAAGATCTGTGAAGGATATTTTTTTGTTTCAGATATTTGATCCCACATTTCAAAAAGGAATCTCCAAATTATTTTTTTATATACATTTACATTGACTTATCAATCTATTGAAGTTCACCAGTCTTATTAACAAAAGTTTCAACAAATAGATATTTTCATTATGGTCCTGTTATGTGTTCTCGGTCTGTAATAATGGCCTTCGGATGCTGTAATGGTCCTCGGCGTTGCCTCGTGCCATTACAGCTATCATCAGGTCATTATTACAGACCTCGGACACATAACACGGCATTTATGAAAATACCCATTTATCAATACTAAAATATTAATTATTTTTCTAAATAAAGCATATTGACGCTGCTTTTACTTGATTTCAAAATATATTATACTAGAATCTAACTTAATAAAAATTCAGATACGAAAAACTAGGAGTTCAAAGTGGGTTAGATTTCATTTTTTTTATCTTGAAAAGAGTCCATAGAAGTTCTGGGTGAAATTGGGGTGGGGGGGTACGGCTTGGAAAAGGGAGGAATGCACGAAGAATCATTCTATGAACTTTAAAGACAACAGAATGAACACAACATGCACAAAGCAAAACATTTTTGGATCTGCACTCGTATCGGTATGCATTCTTAAAATCGAAAGTAGACAATTATGTTTCCTTTACTTGAATTTTTGCTCATCTGCTTTTCGTCTGTCCATAGTGTTTTGTGATGTTATGATACTTACTTTTTTTCAAATATTACAAACCGAAGCTGGGATATAAGCAATGGCCTTACTGAAATTGACCTACACTACAATCGAAAGCAGAAAAGTTACAAATTTAAGTTAATAAAAAAAAGTTCCGATCTCGGAAATTGTCTATATACATAAATACGAGAAGTCTATATCTTTCAAGATATTTGTTCCGTTTCGAGATGTTAACGATAGTTCTTAATAGATTTTATATCAGGAAGTCAAAACATATAGCCTACATATGGATTGTTTATTACCGTCTCTGTCAAATGATTTTTAGTAATTAATACGGTATATTTAAAGTAAATAATAACATATTTACCTTTTTGTTATAGTTCAGGCACACGGGATATTCTTAGATGCAACAATAATGATAAAATTCAATTTTCTTTCTGAATTGATCCCTGAACTAACTGTATACAAAATCACAAAATCAACGAACCGTTACAATAAAAAAAATGTATTTAACCAAATAGGAAAACATTTTTTTTCTATCAGGACACATAAACCTGATATCATTTATAATGTTCAGTTTCCACATGAGGACAAGTAGCGTGCATTATGAATGGTTTGGAACAAAATGAGCAATCTTTCTAAAAGACCTTCCATGCATCATTTCTGTAAAGCTTTGTTGACTTTGCTTCAGTGATTTCAGAGGAGAAGATGAAAATAAGAAAACTTTACGGCCGGACGACGGACGCCAAGTGATGGCATGCAAGAGCTTACACTGGATAAATCAATAGTAAATTGGCATTAAGGACAACTGCCATAGCAACGTAATCTTACTTAATTTCTACAGTTTTTGGCTAATCATTACCAGTTGAAAAGAAAGTAATTATCACTTAATGATTGAATAAAAGAACACTTTGCCTGAGAACATCTCTGTATGTCCTGTTTGGAAAGCTCTGTATTGGAGCCATCTGTAAGTAGTCAAAAAGGCACCATCAATTGCAACAGCAGTTTACAGTTTGACCTGTTCCTTGTCTGTTTTGCTTTCGGGCAAATGCATACGTAAAAAATCTCAATTCCCAGCTTATAGGCATTAAGAATATATGTCACGAGTATCACATGTGAAGCAGGTCATGTTTACCCTTCCCGAGCACCCGATGACTCTCCAGTATTTTAGGGGCTCACTCTGGTAGTGCTTTGTTTTTTGTGACATTTCTATTATGTCGTCGTCGTTAACACGTTCTCTGTTTGTATTTAATCCTTACATTGCAGTGTATTCCTGATTTATAATTTTGGCTCTTGCTTCGATATTCATTTGGAAATTTAATATTATGCATTAGAAGGGAAAAAGCCCGAGGGAAATTTCTCAATGATTCTTCTATTTGATAAAAATCTACTGGTGTATAATGTGCGTTTGTACTGATATCCTTGGTTTTTACTTGTAAAACTATGCTCTGCTCTCTGTTTCTCATAATTTTGAATATCCAACAATGCAATGAGATTCTTTTAACTAGTTTATTATTTGACATCTATTTTCAATTTGTAATGAAGTGATCTGTGTTGTCTCATTGTTATGGTGTTTTTTCTGTCTGATTTCAATTAATTACAAATATAATTTCAGCCAGTACTTTGGTGCTAGCTCGAAAACCGATTTCATTTGAAAACTTGCAATATATAAATTTAAGAACATTTTGTTCTAAACTAAGGAGTGTCTCCCTCCTGCATAGCTCTATCCTTAGCTGTTTTTGGCTTTTCTATTTAGATCCTTTTGGTAAATTGTTGTTCTCTATCAGATTTTACACATATTTCGATTTATGGATTTCCAATTGCTTTGATTTGATCTGCACTAAGGAGATATAAGTTGTCGAAATGCGCATATGCAGAAATTAGATTCACAGAAAAACTTTTGTTTTTTCTACAGCTTCACCAATTAAATAAGAAAACTGTCATTTACACATTTTTTTTGGAAAGGAAATTATGTAACATCCTCACTATTTTCTGTTCAAGTAGTATTTATTTGATATCCGTTTTTTATTAATTCCGTTAAATTCTTCCCTGATTACTAATAAACTACTAGAAAGTTGTTAGAAAAAAATGCTTTTTTTTAAAATCGATCACAAATAATTGGCTCGCATCAGAATTTTAAACTTACAATTCAAAAAAAAAACACAATGTATCACAAATAATTATGCATTATTAAGAGGATAATAACAAAATTTCCGATCAGTATTGGACAAAGACGTTGGTGAAAAACCATAATTTGAAAGTTGAATACAAACACTTCAATTAATTTTACAATTTTATGAAGTATTTATATTTTATAATATCAGAATTTGTAAGAAATGGGTGTTATTACAAAATTACCGAATAGAGTTGTCAAGAGCCGAAGTCCATGAGACAAATAGACAAATCAGGTGGAAATCATTGGACAATTTGTCGGCCGCAAAGGTCCTGACTTGGTACAGGCATTTCAAAAGAAATGTTGGGTTAAACCGGTTTTATGTGATGCCAAACCTCCCCTTCCATTGCGGTAGTGTCCGATAGCAACTAAACAGACATTGCTATTGAAAGATCGTAGACAGATAAAAGGAATGGCCATCCCAGTACTAAGTAAAAAAAGGAATCTTGAATCAGAGTTCGGACCGAAACTTCAAATTTTTCCTCATTGGACTGATATCTATTAAAGAACTTTTTTAATGATCGCACGAGACGGAATTTTGATTAATAAGGCTGTCAAGAAGATAATTATGTCTCATGAGGAAGTATTATTATTAGTGCTAGCTCTCGCGTAACAAATCAACTTGAAACATTCACTCCGTAGAAGGAAAAGCTGGAATACTACTGTCCATGTCAGGGAAATTGATAATTTTGAAATTAAAATCGATCCTTTTTCGTAAATTTTAGTACTGAGATGACAATTTTTGTCGAATTTGATGGGAAGAACATCATCAATATATCTATAAGTAAGATTGAAGGATCTAGCATCTTTTATTTTATTAACTCTTTACGAGTCCCTGAAAAAATTTAGTCTCGTAGGAATATAAAAACAAGTCTGCGGATAGAGGAGTATATTAGTGTCCATTGGTATGCCAACTTGCTGCTCATAAATATCACCCCCAAATGTGACAAATATATAAAAATGTGAAAAACATTTATAACAAGGAATACAATACCTGTTTGGGTTTTTGTTGGAGGAAGAGGGGGGTTTCTCTAGGGGAACTGGTTGGGGATGAGGGAGCTTTGTAAGCTTTTAATTGTAATAATGCCAAAGAAAAGTATACTGAAACGTATACTTAGTATCGACTTAAGAATACAAGTACGTACTTGAAAGCCTCAAAATATTACGTGTCTGTTACGCATTGAGTATACCTTCCTAGGTTCCTTTATGTGCTGTTATGATTCATTTCTTATCTATTTGGTAATTTCTTAACCAAATAAGCATCTTTTAATCGACAACGTAAAGTTACATAATATATAGCCATGTTAACATATCAATAGGATGTCCTACTATAAGGTATTTCAGTGGTATTATTCCGCCATTTTTGTCTAATACTTGTTCATTTAGGTATCATTCATTAAGAAATTTAAAAAAAAATAGTTATTTGAAATGTAAAGAAAATTCCAAAGTATCTGAGCTTAGTAGTTAACTATGGGGAAAAGCCGTA
>MJUU01048699.1:15417-35565 GCA_002080025.1 Modiolus philippinarum | reverse complement strand
AGTTCAGTTGGCCTCAAATGATCTTGGTTTGGTTAAATCTAAGCAATTATCAGCTGATATTGAATGTGATCTGTAACGCCTTCAGATCTTAATACCAAGTGTTAAAATTTTATGGTCAGAGATTTTGCAAAGACGATATTGGCATAACGCCATTAATGGTAAGGCATTAGAAAAATCCCGCAAGAGAATTAATCTACAAGTGAGAAACTTTGTAATGAGTATTGGTGATTGTGAAATTAGGCATCCGAATATAAGAGCAAAAGAGACTACTCTCTTTAGACACGATGGGATACATCTGTCAGGTATTGGAGTTGATATTTACTTAAATAACATACAAGGTGCCTTGGACAAGTTTCTTACTGTTGGTGGACCACTCACAGTCCCACCTGCAGTTACTGATAATTAAGGAGGAGGATATAGGGTTTCTGGGTTGGGGGATTGCGTGGCGGTGATCGGGTATCACCTCAGAAGGCGTAATCTTTGGTTTGATACCCGATCATGTGGCGGGATATGGCAAGATGAACATGGGATTATTGAACATCCACATTGTATGGGTCCTCATATTCTGAGTATTCTCCTGTGGTACCACAGGGACTCATGGTTATAAATGGTTATAAATAATTATTATATGTATGGTATGGTTGGTCATCTTTGTTACCAGAGAGGCCAGTTCCTGATTTGGTACCATTTCGGAACTTATTGGACTCTTTGAAATTACCAGAGAGTTCGTGGTGTGAATGCAGGCGATCATACGGAGCTCGTGGTCCTGATAATCTCTCTATTAGGGTATCGTGGAGGATTGTAGCTTTCGTTGGTACCAGCGAAGCACAGGCTTGCCAAAACCTTTCCGGTAATATCTGGCGGTCTGTTTCGTTCATCTTCTCATATCGTGTTCACGCAATACTAATTAAACTGTGACCGTATTAGAGTCATTTTATAGTTAGCTCGACCAGTGTGGCTGGCAGACATAAAGTCAGTCTACAGCTTTACCTGCTGGACTAATCATTGGTCTTCATTACCTTTTGTGGACTAATTTTCATCTTTAGAAATGTATTTAGTAACAGATCATGTAACACGTAATTAGTTTGTTTGGTCATATAATCCCTAATACCTTATTTGAAATTCATCTAGTATCACCTAATTTGTCAATTAATCTTTTTGTATAGTTTTTAATCCAATTAAATATATGATCATCTGTACACAGTTACAGCCTGCCAATGCCTTAAGGAAAAACAAGTTTAAAAAAATGTTTTGTAAAGAGCAATCAATCTTGATTGGGATTGGTGTGCCAAACATAGGTATTTTGTGCATAGGTACATTTGTAACAGTGGATTTATTCTGGAAGTGTATTCTTTCCTTTTGGATAAACTGCACTAGGGTAGAATATTCACAACATCTAATTGACCAATCACAACAGAGAACTGACCGTGACTGAATAAACACTAAGGTAGAAATACAATAGGTTGTTTATATACCCGGACATTCTCCACGCCGGAAAGAAAGTACGCTTACACATTTAAGCGAATTAAATTTAAGTTACCTATAAGATATTGATGGACAATTTAACGAATTCTTATTTAAGGTAGTTCAAGCCTAGTAAAAATAGCAGACATAATTTCTTTATTTTAAGATAGTTTGTACGTCTTAGTCCATTTATTCAAAAAATAAAATAATAAAGATATGTCACCGATCATCTTTTCCTGTTATCAGGCTTTGAAAATCAGGCCAATTTCAGTATTTTTCAGCGATATTTACAAAGAATATATAGGGAAATATGAGAACATGCTTATTGTTTGGCTATCATCTGAAATAAATATCAGATAAATTTTTTTAATTTTTTTTTGACATTTCAGAGGCATATACTTCAGCTTTAAAATCTATATGTCACCGTTTGATTAAGAGAGATATTTTATATAATTTACGAAATAGACAATATTTACGGTAAAGGGAGCTAATTCGCTGAAAGTGCATGCCATTATTTATGACATCACAATGAAAAGGCCAAATATGGAAAATTCCGGCTTGAAAAGTAAGTGATAACCGAACCGTCAATCAAAAGAACGAACAATCCATGGACAATGGCAACATTGGACACACTAAGAAACAAGGACACCACTTAAGTACGGGACAAAAAAGAAAAATGAAGACACACATACAGATGAACAACACGGACCCAATAAAAACCATAGGTGAGGTCAGGTGTACCGGTAGAGTAAGCATCTCCTGCTTCTTATAAGACACCCGCCGTGTTGAACATGTCAAATCCGGTAGTAAAGTCAAATCCGATAGAGGAAAAACAAACTTTAGTAGCAGAAAATCAAGACAATTCCGTGTCCGGCTTGTGTTTCGCAAATGCGTCAATCGAATGCGCCGTGTATTAGTGTTGATCTAGATAAGTGATCTTTAGACGAAACTCTGAAATATAATATACAAGTTAAATAAATAGTTTATTTCTAAAAACAAATGTATCATACCGAGGTTGGAACTGTTTTTTTTGAAAAGTTTATTTGAATTCACAAAGAGCTTGTTCAAAAGATCCGTAATGAATAAAAAACAAGTGACCATTTTGTTAGAGCTCAAGTTTGTTTTCTTGTACCGGACAAATACGTGAGTTCTAAAATGTGTTGTGCTTTTGATGTGCTTGCCTTAATATTTCATTGTGAATTTTAATTAGTCTATTGAATTAAATATTGAAATGAAATGAAATGACACGATTTTATCAGATATTTGCATGAAGTATAATAAATAAATATAATTTATGTTATACAGGAATCTTCACAGGGTCAGAGACATATAAAACACATATTTAAATGTCTCTGACAGGGGATACGGGTTCATATTCCCTGTGTGTTTTATATCCCCGATCCGTAGGACACAGAAAGGGAATTTGAACCAGTATTTCTTGTAAATCCTAAATAACAACAGAAGTTAGAAGTTTTAAAATTTTCCTTAAAATGTATTTTAAAATCGTGTTTTGATATCACGGGGTACAGCCTAATATCCCCTGTTAAGCTAACCAATCAAATTGCAGGACTTACCTTAATATTGCACGTCTCATATTATAAAGTTTTAGATTTTAGATTTTAATCAACTTAAACATCATGAATATCAAAATACTTGCGCTTGCATAGTACTTGAGAATGAAAGATTGTCGGCTAGGTACTTCGGGTGACTTAGGCAATTTTGGGTGTTAGTAACGAATTAAAGGCGCGTGTATATATATTTTCATTGTAATCTATAAATATTCACATCCCCGAAATATTGACAGAAAAAGATTTTCGGATGCTACTTTTGATAATTCGTCGCATATTGCAACTTCTGTGAAGTTGAACCCAAATCATGATCATATTCTGATCATAAGCCTTTATCTCACCTAGCGGAACGCCATTTGAGCTTATGCCATCATTTTGCGCCTGTTGTGCTAAATGTCAAATAAACAACCGACAGCAATGAATTATTTCTTAAATAATATTGCCGGAACATTGGTGGATCCAAAAGGGGGGGGGGGGTTCCGGGGTTTGAACCCCCCTTTTTTCTGACAGTCATGTATTTTTTAATGAATATCCTGATGTTTTACTAAGAAATGCCCCAAAAATTTTCGCGTCTCGCTCCGCTCGCCGAAATTTCTATTCCCTTCTTACTCGGAACCCCCCCCTTTTTGAATTTCCTGGATCCGCGCCTGCGGAAAATTATCCAATTTATTTGTATAGGCTTTAGAAAAACTGAGTCAAATCGCGTGGCTCATGTAGAGATATTATGACTTTTTCGGAGCGATTACAAGTAAATTTGATATTTTCTAGCAATGCACGTATATTGTTTTTATCCCGCAGTTATTATGAAAATCTTTATTAATCGTATGAAGTCGTTAGAAATCGAGAAGTTTTCAAATTATTGCAATTGGGCGGAGCTGTGAATGGGCACCCCCCCCCTCCCAAAAAAAATAGAATAAAACCTGGATACGTGTTTATGTAACACTTATTGATAGGTCCTTCCTTTACACGGTTTGATTGTCCTCTACTCTAATTACATTCACAATAGTTTGATTGGATTAGTAACCCGTATCTTAAACTTCCAAGTTCAATTTGGAAGTTCCATGTCATCACATGGAAAATTCGATTCGGAACTGCCGAATGATTCATTCGGAGTATTGAAACCATTTCCGTGTCACTTCCAAATGCTTCCGAATGACCATTTGGAAGAATTTCCGAATGACTTCCAAATGACTTCCAGGTTGCTTCCAAATGCTTCCAAATGAGAACATGGAAATATTTCCGAATGACTTCCAAATCATTTGGAACCTGAAATACACAAAAACATTTTATAAAATACCGTAAAAGTAGGTTAGTGTTGTGTATCATGACTGTGTAATAAAAAAGATTATCAAAATTAATGACTTATTGCTTGCTTTTGTACATTCAATTTAGACTACATGAATTTTAAAGAACCATTAAAATGTCCATTCTGTCATAATGTGAATAAAACAATGCTCACTCTGTCGTAATGTAAACAAAAATCAGGTTAATCAATGTTTATAATTTACAGTTTTACAGAAACCTATACTGAGATACAGAGTTGTCTATGTAAACAACCTTTTAGCAATAAAGGCAGTATTTCTTAATCTGCTGAGTGCAGTGAATAAAGCTTTGTTAAACAATGACTATTTCTGATTGAAAAATCTGTTTAATCTAACACATCGTCTACATATATGCTATCTTTAATAGCCATTAGAATAAGCATGTCAGGCAACTTACCTTCAAATACTTGGCTAATCTGTCCTTCACTATAGATCATAACATCAACCACGACTACAATTTCAAATTGTCTCAGGTCAAGAATCATTTGCGCATGCCTCAAATGCACACCTATATAACAGATCATCCTTTTGAATTTTAACTAAGTTACTTCCAAATGGTTCCAAATGACTTCCAAATCACTTAGAAATTTTCATTCGAAAGTGCCGAATGAAAATTGACTAGTTAGAAATATTTCCATGTTCTTCCAAGTGCTTCCAAATGCTTCCAAGTAGTTCTGAGTTACTTCCGAATTGAAATATGAATTCATTTGGAAGTTCTGTGTACGGGAAACCAAACAAGACAGTTTTGTGGTATATGAAGCGTTACTAAAAAAGTTTCTATTGATGTTAAATAAAGGACAAAAACTAATGATAAATCATCATTAGCATAGTCGGTAAAGTAGAAGTATTTTTTCTGGACTACTAGCCAAACTGGTCGCACTAACTCTGAAATGACTGTAATCCATTTACTCTTGTGTTTATTTGTGATTCATGAATCCTAGATTAATAAAGTTTATCGATGAAAGATAAACTGATTTAATATAATGAAAGTAATATACACGTGCCAGCTAGAAATATAATTTCTCACGCCTGTCAAACTGGTCGTTGCTCCGCCTTGAACACACATGTGTTTTGTAGTACAATATTCATTCTCATTCATGCAATGAGGCCGATCGGCTTCTCTTAAACAAAATTCCCACCCACCTCCCCGTCAATGCTCAGTCTTAATGACTTAATCTAAGGAATGTTCCTGCTGCTGTTTTGTTAATTTTTCAGTCTGCAGCATGCCTGTGACGCCAACTCGGACAGATGATGGCAGTATATTAAAACTAGAAGAAGAAATTTCAGACAGTGATGGACATTTCCTAAGTGATCCATAGTATGGAGTACATTTAGACAGTTTATTGTGTGTATTTTCATATCAACAGGTCGTAATACTGACATTCCGTTACATTCATTTTCTCTCAATGTCGTTTGAATACATCAATCTGAACTTTAAATTTTCATCAATGACAGTCAAGTTAAACTTTGAAATATTTTGCATACATATACCTGATTTTCTTTTGCATTATTGACATTAGTTTTATTAATTTGCATCATTGACATTAATTTTATTAATTTGCATCATTGACATTAATTTTATTAATTGAAATATTCTCTTTTATGATTCTACATATATCAGCTATGTAATTTTAATTTACTATGTAATAAAATAAAATGACACATTGGTTCGGTGAGCGGGATATGGCAAGATGAACATGGGACTATTGAACATCCACATTGTATGGGAGCTCATATTCTGGGTATTCTCCTGTGGTACCACAGGGACTCATGGTTATAAATGGTTATAAATACTTATTATATGTATGGTATGGTTGGTCATCTTTGTTACCAGAGAGGCCAGTTCCTGATTTGGTACCATTTCGGAACTTATTGGACTCTTTGAAATTACCAGAGAGTTCCTGGTGTGAATGCGGGCGATCATACGGAGCTCGTGGTCCTGATAATCTCTCTATTAGGGTATCGTGGAGGATTGTAGATTTCGTTGGTACCAGCGAAGCACAGGCTTGCCAAAACCTTTCCGGTAATATCTGGCGGTCTGTTTCGTTCATCTTGTCATATCGTGTTCACGCAATACTAATTAAACTGTGACCGTATTAATCCATTTACTCCTGTGTTTATTAGTGATTCATGAATCTTAGATTAATGTATTGTTATGCATGTAGTCGATAAAAAAAGCTCACTAGAGCTTGTGTTATATGTTTGCACTAATCGACTTAAAATAAAACTTTGAATTGAATTGAAAATGTTGAGAGACTTCTTAAACTTTGACATTGTAATATTCTTAGCTTTGTAATAGTTGTTTATAGCTTGTTGTGTAAATAATTTTAAAGAATCAGCTGCTGTTACCCCGACAGTAGTTGTCCCCGTAAAGGGGTAGTTATCATAATAGATATATGCATTGTATCGTCTTCATTCGAATATGATATTATCGATGAAAGGTGAACCGGTCTCTGTTAATAAGTTTCAGGAAATGTACCTAAATTGGAATAAAAGATTTTTGCAAATTAGTTATTGAATATTGTTTTAACAAATAATTAATAGAAAAAATTGTGGTTGCTATGTAAAAATCCCCGAATGAGATGGTTCAGGAAATTTAAAAAAATTAGAAGAAAGAATTTTTGCAAGCCAATTTTGGAAAAGGGTTACTTTTGAAGTGGTCTTTGACAGGTCCATTTTAACGAATTTACTTTAAACAACAAAAAACAAAACAAAAAACAAAACAAAAAAAAAAAAAANAAAAAAAAAAAGAAAAAAAAAGACGAAACCAAGATGCTCGGAAGAATTCCAGAAAATAAAAAATTGAGCATACATACCAAAAGTTCAATCATTAAATTCATAGCCAAATAACCATAACTTTGCAGTCTCAGCATCTGTTTGGCACCACAACATTTCGGTTCATGTTCTATCTATATAGAAAGTTTCATCGAAGTATTAAATATCCTTCACGATAATAATTTACCATCAACCTAAACTTCAACATGAAGCACGTGTAACCAAATATTCAATTATACAAGTATACGTTTTTCAAAAAAATACTTCCCGCTTTTCAGCAAGTAATTATTTTCCTTTAATAAAAAACATTGCCTATAATCGTGTAGAGGAGTTCCCAATATTCATATAGTTTTGTATGGTAAATATTACAGACTGTTTTTTATATAAGCTTTGAAATAGCATCTCTCCCTTGTGCAAAGAATTGTTGTAATGATATTTTAAATTCTACACTGTCACTATTGATATATACTAGATACATGTCCGAGTCTCCCCCGATTTCTGCAAACTCGCCTCAATCAATAACTGAACTGGAAATGGAGACGAGCTGCTGGGAGGGGGGCGTGTTGACAGTGGGGCGAGTTGACTTGGATTCAATTATGTATCTTTGAAACATTTGTCAACATGACGATTACATACGCAAGCACGGGCGTCATACTAGCATAGAATTTACGAGTTAATCCGAAACTTAACGATCCATCAGGAAGTTTGCCCAAAGTTAAAGCCGCTTCTTGGGAGAAGCTGCAAATATTCTATGTCAATGAACCCATGAGCTTGAGTTCAAAGCATTCGTGTCATTAAAATATGTCATACATGAAAAAGAAAGGAAATATGTGTAAATATCAAGGAGACAATATTCCATCTCCAGGTTAAAAAAAAACAAAACAAAGCATATAGGGGTCACCGTAGGGTCTTCAACACAATAAGGAATCTCACACAATATAGCAAGCCCTAAACGGCCTCCAAAAAAGTAAAAAAGCGAATAAATGGAAACAAACCAATATCCAATTAGCCGAAATTCAAGAAACTAAAATTTTATAAGAAGACATTGTCAAGGACAAGACAATGACCAACATATTCCTGACTTTGGACAGGCGCAAAAATTGCGGTAGGGTTAAACTCGTTTTCTTGGATCCAAACCCTAAAAGTTCAAATACAGTCTATTTGTATACAAGGTTACATCATGATATCATGATAACTACCTTCAACATAAACCTTAATCTGGAGCAAAAAATAGTGGTCAGGTTTGAGAACATAGTGCACGAGTGGTGTAAACAATGTGTATTCAACTTTGAATAATATTGTTTGACAAAGTCATTTCTAAACACAAAAGTAGTATCATTATTAATATTTTTCATCTTTTTACTAAAACTTCCGTTTCAATAAGTATAAGTTCTTGTTATTCAGTTTTGCTGTTGAAATTACTATGTTTCAAACATTTGCATCATGTCATGGAAATTTTAGAAAATAATTTTTTGTGACTGATCTCAAAAGTTCGTTTATTTCATTAATACATGTACAAAAGAGATAAAGAAAATAAATTGTAACAAGTGCATGGGGTAATATCTTATCTCTTCCAGAAATATTGTAAATGGGGGTATTAACAAAATCAAGAACAAAAGCGAAAGAGGCAACAAGACAAAAGCAGGTGGAAATTAAACTAAAATTGAAGACTGCAACGAACCTGACTTGGTGCAGGCATTTCGAAAGAAATAGTTTAGGCTTAGGCTAACTGTTTTGCCCTCGGTGTCAGAACCCCCCAAGTGATCTATTGCTTTCGGCCGTTGGTCTCAGGCAATAGAACACTTGGGGGTTTCTGACAACTTGGACAAAATATTCTAGTCTATTGCCCTCATATGCATTAAATAACTGTATACTATTGCTTGCAACATTCAGACTATTTACCAAAGAAAGGCTACACTAGTGCATGCAACATTCAGACTATTTACCAATGAAAGGCTACACTAGTGCATGCAACATTCAGACTATTTACCAATGAAAAGCTACACTATTACATGCAGCATTCATGCTATTTTCAAAATAAAGTCTACACTAGTGCATGCAACATTCAGACTATTTACCTAACTGTTGCATGCAACATTCAAACTATTTACCAAAGAAAAACTACACTAGTGCATGCAACATTCAGACTATTTACCAAAGAAAGGCTACACCAGTGCATGTAACATTCAGACTATTTACAAAAGAAAGGCTACACTAGTGCATGTAACATTCAGACTATTAACAGATGAAAAGTTACACAAGTACATGCAACATTCAGACTATTTACCAAATAAAGACTACATTAGTGCATGCAACATTCAGACTATTTACAAAAGAAAGGCTGCAGTTTGAGTTAACATTTGCGTTATAGTCTCATGTTCATTTTCTCCATATCCTTTCGTAAAATATGCACTAGTACATGCAACATTCAGACTATTTACCAATGAAAAGCTACACTATTGCATGCAAAATTCAGACATTGGATATGTACAAAATAGCTTTATCCGGCGCTTTTGAAAGCGATAAAGATTTTTTGAATCCCTGTTGTCCTAAAAACTGACTGTTTGATTAAGTGTACAAAATTAATTGTGCATATGTAATTTTTACAAGGTACTTTATTTTGCTTTTAGTCTTTTGTTTTACTGCTCTCTGACCACAATACCCATCAATGGGTTCGCGAAAAGAACTGAAAGACAGCAGTGCATATTATTGTTGCAAATTACTTGCAAACGAATTGAATTTACATGTACTTTCTGCTTAATTTATGATTTAAAAGTTATAGCTATTCGTTTGTTTTCTGATGTATTTACTCTTGGAATAATTGACGTAATTTGACTAAATTTGATACTGAATTTGATTCCTTATATTTTTAAAATATTGATCATTGTAGCTAGATTTTGCGATCGCAGATAACGCCTATACCATTATATATTATGTATGTAGAGTGGACTTGATAAGACATGATAACATCTAATATGAAGATGAAAGTTCTTAAAATTCCGAAGAAGAAAATCATTCAAGAAGTATTGCTGACGTAGGTAAGTAGCTTTTATTTCAATGATTGCTATTTTGTAAATTATTTTGTAAATTATAAATTTATTCTGAAAATACCGAATCAAATACTATCTGAAAGAATGTGTACTGAAAATATCACCTCAAACTCTTAAAAGGAAAATCATTATTATACCCCCGCTTTAGCGGGCGGTATATAGTGATCATGGTGTCTGTTCGTCAGTTTGTTTGTCTGTCCGTTCGTTATTCCGTCCGCCATAGCAGTACACACATTATGGCGACAACTCCTCCTAGCCTACTTGGTTTTTACACTGTTTATTTCATAGTTTGTTTTTTTTCATTATTGCCATATCATCTATACACAATTGCTGGTGCTGTTTCAGAAATAGAATTCTCTTTTATAAGTTTTTTGATTTGCATCTCTCTTTAAAAAGACAGATAGGAGGTAAGGGTTTTGGTCGTCATCTTAATAATTAAAAAAAATAATTGTTTAAAAACTAAGGAGTATCTCCCTCATGCATAGCTCTGTCCTCAGCTGAATTTTGGCTTTTCTACTTAGATCCCTTAATTATTTGTTCTATATCAACTTTTACACGTATTCCTGTTTATGTTTATGGACTTTCCAATGTTTTGATTCGATCTCCACTGAAGAGACATAGGTTGTCGAAATGCACATATGCAGAAACTCTATTAACAGTAACGTTGTTTTTGTGACTGAATTAGAGGTAATATTTAAACAGTAAGAAATATTGCCTAGAATAGATTTCTGTCCTTACTAAATATTAATCTTGTATTCAGATATTTTAGAATGTTTGCTCTTATGTCTTTTTTTAATCTTTTAGTCTTGATAAGGTTGGATTTTTTATCTGCATAGAATAAACCAATAATCGGGATTTCATTGGCTTGGTGAATTGATATTTTCAACTTGATATGATTCATGAAACAATTATGTTTGTTGTTTTGTTGTAAAAATAAGTATTTAAGCTATGATGGAATCCACAACAAATACTAGATATATTACTTGTTAATAAATAATAAAATACTGAAGTTACTGTAAATTTACTTTCTGCATTGGCCATGTTGACGAGTTATGTCTCATCAATGTAGATAAATCAAAACATTAGAAATCCAGAATCGAAAAATGCATCAAAGCTTTTAGAGGACAAATAATCAAAAGGATCTACAATGTAAGCTGACAGCATAAATCAGCTCAGGATAGAGTTTTGCATGAGAGAGAAACTCCTTAGATTTAAACACAATTATCTTTATAGACATTGTAAGTTTCCAAATAAAATCGGTTTTTGGGCCAGCACCGAGTTACCAGACTTCTAGGCTGGTGAATACTGTAAACTGGAAAATTTTCGCTCCGTCTTTTGTTCGCGGTTTTAAAAAGTACAATTTTTCTTATTAAAATACTGTAAGTATTGTAAGTACTGTAAATACTAACAGCCCACCAGGCAATTGCATCATTAACAAATAAAGTACCGAAATTACTGTAAATTTAGATTATGTATTTATCCCTTTCGACAACTTATATCTATTCATTGCAGGTCAAGTCAAAATGTTTTGAGATTCGTAATACAAAATATGTAAAATATGTTTTGAACTATAAATTATAACATACTAAATTCACTAAGTGGAAATATATAAAATGTTAAAAGTAAGTTTTTACTGAGCTATTGGTATTCTACCAAATTCTTTGACTTTGTTCCAAGGCTAGTATATTATCGAAATTAGTTTTCCGCGCTCTTTCAGTTGTCCGTCCGTTGGGACCAACCTTGGCGAAATTTTTTTTTCAGCATTTTAGTGCAGTTATGACTCGGTATTTTATCTGAAGATACCAAAATTAACAAGTTGCAAAAAAGCATTAAATTTTGTTATTGAGCACACACGTTTTCTAGAAGTAACTTCTCATCAGCAGCCTAATAATCAATAAATAAGGAAAACAATAATACAGAATAGGCAGAGAAGAAGTACTTAATTATATTACCAAAACTTCGAAATAGAAAGTAAAATCTAGTACCAAGGACATCGACCGAGTGCAATACATTGAATGAAGCCTCGGCATTTTCAAGGGTTATTATTTTTTGCTAAAGTTCAACTATTACAAATTGATACCCTCTTTACAGATGTACCATTTATGTACTTTTTGTTTGTCGAAATCTTTTTATAGTCATAAATAACAAAATACCGAATTAAGTGTGAATTTAGTTTCTGCATATCCACATTTCACAAACATCAGTCTCTTCTGTACAGATCAAATCAAAATATTTGGAAATCCATTAACCGAAATATGTGTAAAGCTGAAAAAGAACAAAGTACTAAAAGGACCTAAATCGGCACAGGACAGAGCTATGCATAAATGATAGTTAACTTTAGATTTTTCGGCTAATACATGATAAGTAGTAACTATTTCATATTCCTGTGTGCCAATATGATTAAATCTGGCATTTTATCTGTTTTGATTTTTATATACAAATTCATTTTTTAAGAGTCCTCAGCTTGCGTATGATATTATGAATATTAACCGTGTGCTAAGCTATCGTGGGTTGCCACTCATTTATTATCTGCTTAGTTATACTGTATGAGTTTTATTTCATCGAACGAGGCAAATATTTTCACTATTTGCTACTGGCCGAATACGATAAGATATTTGCATAAAATATTTTAGGCCACGTCTACTTTATCAATTAGCATATCAATGTGCAGAAGAAATTAACAATGCTAGAATCGTACAAATTCTTTTAACTATTAATAGTCTATTTCCAAATTTCTTTGCCGCCGTGCGCGGTCCCGGCTTATGAACAGGCCCGCAGCATCCTCTGAGCTTGGAGTATGAGTCCTGCTAACAGAGGACCCCGAGGGAACCCCGGGATATAGAAATATGACCTAGTATCTCCGGCTTCCGGGGTATGAACCCTCCTAAACGGGGCTGACCCTGAGGGAACCCCGGGTTATAGAAATGGGACCCATTTCGTGGTTGTGCGGGATGAATAAATACACAACTCATCTTTCGGATGGGATGTTTACTCAGGTCCACTTGTTGGAAGAAATGCCACGCTTCTTGCACGTTAAAGAACCTTTGTAGCAAGCTTTTTTGAGTGGTCCGTAGGTGATCGGCTACAAGGCTAAATTCCCCGCCCTTCTCGATTTCACACTAATTTTCCAGTGGCAGTTAGAATTTCCCGTCCCATGGCCCTTTCCATACCCCAAAGTGATTATTTATAAGCAAACTTGTTCTCGTCTTGATATAGCTGAAATATTGCTGAGTAGACGTTAAACAATATTCAATCAATCAATCAATCCAGATTTCTTTGAAATTGATTTCAATTATTTTGAATTTATCCCTATCAAATGGTTAAAATAAAAAGACTATATTTAGAGGTTTTTTTTCTGATAGCTGTCTCTAATAGTAGACTCTCTCACAATTGGGCTTGTCTATTATTGTCGCCACTATTTTTCGTATTAGAAACAAAACTCACATTATTCTAAATTTATCGACATTTTACTGACAAAGATTTCCTAATTTATGAATGAAGAAAATGATAAGATTGTGGTATGAAACTTGAGTATGGTAATTTTTAACATGTCTTTCAGGTAATTTTAAATCTATTTCATATTTGCATATTTAATAAAAGAAGGGTAAGATATAAAAAACAAATGCCCATAAGACTTCAAGGCATAGTTTGATTCAATTAGAACAGAGTCACTTTCGAGAAGTATACATGGATAAGCGTATACTTAACGATGCGGAGTCACCAGCCCAGTAGTCAGTATTTCGGTGCTGACCCGAAAGCCGATTTTATTTCGAAACCTTGCAATATCTAAATTTTTGTAAATTTTGATGCAAACTAAGGAATATCTCCCTCATGCAAAGCTCTGTCTTTAGCTGATTTTGGCTTTACATTTAAATCATATTGGGTATTTTTTCTCTATCAGCTTTTTAACATATTTGATTTTATGGTCTTCCAAACGTTTACATTTTATCCCCGGGCGGGAGGGGGGGAACTTCCATTATTTTGGTATACGGGGATGTGCTAAAAATTCGGGCATGGTTTATTGCATAAAATATATAAATTTGGGTGTTTTTTTAAACAAATTGTATATAAATTTGCATGTAGAAATAGTAATTTATATAAATTTTGGTAAATAAAAAGCAAATAAAGGCAGTTATGTATGTAACAACATATTTTCTGACCATTATTTTCTTTAAATGGTCAATATTTAATGTACTTTTGGCTTTGATTCGTTATTTTTTAAATCAATGATATATGAATATATTCGGCTCCTAACTTTAGTGTTGTTATATAAATTTGGGGTATGTTTTATGTGCAAGAGTATATAAATTCGGGGCATGTTTTCGAGATCAGTTTGGCACATCCCTACCAGAAAAAATACCAAGTTACCCCCCGGGATTTTATCTGCTCTGAAGAGACATAAGTTGTCGATATGCGCATATGCAGAAAACAAATTCACAGTAACTTCGGTATTAAGTTATTTCCTAAAATTCAAAAAGCTGAAATTTATGTTTTTGTAGTTTTAAAAGGTCAATTTAAAATGAGCCTTTATAAAAATAGATCCAAATGCAATAATATATATTGTTTCAAATTCAAATTCAAACAACTCTACCTGATTATTGCAATTACTGAATGTTCTTTTGGTTTGTTAACGTATGTCTTATAATAAACCCAAATTAAGTAAGAGAAGTGAACTGATGTGTGTATATTGACGACAGAAAGCAGATTTCAAATTATAAAATGAACTCAAAACGACGCATTATGCATAATTCGCCGCTTCAGAAACTATTCCATTATGGGTAATACGTAAAATATTCTGATTAGGCCACAGCGTAAATACCATTACGTCGCGTGTTGAAAATCGATTATTGTACACTAAAGCTGTATGATACAACCACGTTATTTTCGTGTCTGCGTTATAAATATGGGACATAAAGACTCTCCTCCCAATGGGAGATACATGTAGGTTATGAAAATAATTCTAAATGGCTGCTAAGCATACCTGCCAAATACATATATCCCCGTTCATGCAATGACATTGAAATTTTCAGAGAGCTAGTTCTTTTTCCTTGCTTCACAAATTATACATTGGTTATTGCATGATGATTGTTATATTATGAAGACGCAAAAGAATAACAAAAACATTAAGTTAGAGGATGGTAAAATTCACATGTGCATTTTCAAAAGTTGACAGCTTAGTCACTTAATAGAATGAGAATATTTTCTTTCTCCCACTAAAACTTGAAAATATAAAATGGCAGGAAACTAATCGTGAAAGTTTATTCAACACAAATTAAGTTGCGTGTACAACCAATGGCTAAGAATGGAATAAGTATACATTTCATTTATACGATTATTTTTCAAAAACGCCACCAGAATAATTCTCGACCGTCACATTTGAGCAATTTTGAATATGGACGTAGGATTACATGGCAATATCAATGAAGACAGCAACAGGTGTGCAGATTCGACCAACGCGCGACTACACTAGATATAAATTGAATTTACCCGTGCAGTAAGAGAAAAAGTCAATGTTTCAAAAATTGATCGCCAATCTATCAATTTGCCAATATGTTTTATTATACTTCATGTTAAAATGCCAGTTTTTGATTGGTTTAGACAAGGGTAACATTCTACTCTAACACGTCGAGAAGCGGGTAACATTTTTTTCAATGTTACCCTCTCGTGCAAAGCCTCAACTGGTTTCCTTATTTTGAACCAGTTTTATTACGATTCACATGTGCGCTTGATAGTAAGTGAATCCGCTTGGTTACGCAAACGCTTGAAAGACAACGATCTTGCAGACGTCAAAAAAAAAAAAAAAATAAAAATAAAAAATAAAAACGTTTGCCAATGTGTCTGAGAATAACATTTCAGAACTTTTGGAGTCAAAAGATTCCAAATCAACGAAGAGATGTATTTCTCACAGTGTTCACAGTTTCCGCAATTTTCTATAGGATGATAATGAATTTGAAAAGTTCCCAAAAGATAAACTTAATGATAAACTTCGCCTGTTTTTGCCTCCTTACGGTAAGGAGATGGTAGCTGCCCAAAAAGTCAACAATGACGAATTATAGATATGGAATTTGGAAATATTTGAAAGAAAAATGTTCTGTTGACATTACAAATGACATAGAGTTTGCCATTTCTAAACTAAAGATGTTTTCAAAGCGGTCGTGGTTGACTTGAAGAAAAAAGGTTTTCATTTACCAGATCACAAACCCCCTATATCTAGTGATGATCTTCTTAAATTCTATAATATAAACAGTATTGTATTGAACACCTTCACCCCATATGGTTTACAGAACAACGGCAGTAGAATACCGAAGGAACAAAGCACAAGATTACACAAATCAAAGTCCAGAGACAAGGCAAAAGCAAGAACACCAAAACAGACAAAAGACACTACATGCCCATAAAACACACGAACATTACAATACAATACAAAAACTAAAGCACTAACAGTGTGAACTCTCAATAAACAAGAGTGACATCAGGTGCCCGGAAGGGTAAGCATGTCCTGCTCTGTGCACAGCACCCGTCACACTGTCAGTGGGTCAATCCAGGGTAAAGTCAAAACCGGTAATGTCAAATCAGGGAAGACGCGAATCTAGATGAAAATGTCAGTTTTTATTTGTGACACTGACATTTCAGAAAAAGGTATGGTCCGATTTGATGTTTTATCTATGCAGGAGAGGGCAGGAAAATTTGAGATCTATGACTAAAAGTACATTTAATGTTACTACAGCTTCTAGTGGTAGAGAGTTTGTGTACCAGTAAATTGACGAATAGGATAAAAATCACCGTGATGATTCAAACCCCGATGATACTGTGGGGGAAGGTCGAATGTATTCCAGAGTTGGCGATCCTCTCTGTCCAGTTTTTTCATTCAAGCTATATATTAAAAAATTTAATCCAGATATGGAAGATTTATGGCAGTGGCCAAAAGATACATTTGATTCAGACGACTCTGTTTGGAACTGTAAAGCCCCGTTGGGTAAAAATACATTACCTCTAATGATGTCAGAAATTTTCGGAAAAGGCAAATTTGTCTAGGAGATACACCAATCATTCAGTTCATGCGACATCGATAACTGCTCTAGATGAATCAGGTATAGAGGAAAGGCACATCATGCGAGCAAGTGGTCACAAAAGAGAGGCATCCATTCGTAGCTATTCAAAAAGACTTAGTGAAAATAAAAAACGTGAGATGTCGGACAGTTTAAATAACTTACATAAAAGTGACAATAATTCTACATGTAATAAAGTTCAAACATCAGAGCCGGTAAATGTGACAGAACCCAGTTCAGATTCACTGTTATTTGGACCTATTTCAGCTAAAATCGAGGCTTTGCTATCTCATGAAAATTCTTTTGAAGAGATTCCGATTGATATTAATACAGACACTTCGAAAAACACTCATACCGACAAGGAAAACATGCCAGTTTCGAATTCTAGTTCAAATGTTCAACTTGCACTCAATAATCAGCCATTGTGGAGTACTATAAATTTATGCCCAAACAATTCAAATTGTGTTGTAAATTTCAACATTAATAACAAATAATTTCAAAAGTTAACTGTTTTTTTCATCAATGGAAATTTTCAATCATATTGTTCTTGTTGCTTTTTTGTTAAAATTTATGAAAATTTATATCTTGTTTTTATATGGTTCATTTTATATCAACAGAGAAAGTCAATGTACATGAGACAAAATCCGAATAAAATCGGGATTGTAAAAAACGCAACACACATACTTTATATTTGTTCTTCATCTTCATGTCACCATCGGGCTTCAGCCATACTTAATGGTCATGTTTATCATGTGTACAATGTATATTGTACTACAAATTACATAACATATGATCCAAAGTGTCAAATTGTTCTTCATCTTAAATGTCAAAACCGGACTCTAATGAACAAGAGACAAATATTGTACTATTGATTTTGAATTCTAATATGACGACGTGATATCATCAGTCAATATAATACTCAACAACAGTATATTTAGCGCAAACGCGGTAATATGTCAAACTAGCCGTTCCGCGTTACTCCCACTGTGGAAGTATTTTCCGTGGTGATCAAGCGTATATAAATAAACAATTTTCTATCGGATGTTTTCATCGTGTCTTTCTTGAATATCAAGATATTTTCATATAATAATTACTATTTAATTTTCGTACATTTCTTAAAAAAATATCGTCTGTCAGATCCCTTACGAACAAATTGCCTCTCCCGCGAAAACTTCTTGCGAATATCTGGCAAACTTCGCTGCACATTCGCTGCGAATAGACTTTCAGGTGTTAAATCAATATTAGCGGCATATTCGCTGAACATTCACTTTTCGCATGCAAATTAGTTCTGCCGCGAATAGTTATAACGAATATGCAGCGAACTGGAGTTCTGCTGCGAATAAGTTCGCAGGAAACAATCGTTGAGTTTTCGCCATAACTATTCGCAGCAAAACTCATTTGTATGCGAAAAAAGAATGTCCAGCGAATTTGTAGCGAATAAAGTCTGCTGCGAATATGTAGCAAATAGTTTACTGCGAATATGTAGCAAATAGTTTACTGCGCATATGTTGCGACATATATCCAAAATAGTAACCAGCAGAGACCATAGCTATCAGAAAATGAAATGCATTAAAATATTCTCTTCTGTATATATCCCTAGTGTGTGATCAAGCTTGGTCACAAGTCTTTGAGGTCCTCTTTCAAACATTGACAATAGAATACAGAAAGAACAAATGAGTGGCATTAAGTATTTACAAAAATCAAAGTCCAAAGACATGGCCAAAATGAAAACACAGGAAACAATTATGCTAGACAACCACAAAGCAAGGCACTCACAGTGTGAAGTTATGTAATTTAGGTCTGCAGCAAATCCAAGATGATATCCACCCATAAGAAACTGTATGGCCTATTGGACCTTTACAAATTTCACAAATGTATGAGCAAAATGTCTGGCCAGACAAAGACCCATACTTTTGGGTCATAACATTTAAATTACCCAGACATGTACTAAAAATGCCAGCTCTATCTGTTTAGGGGCATGTAATGCTATATGAATAGGAGAAGAAAAGACTAATTCTCATGCTATATGAATACAAAAATGTAGGAGAAGAAAAGACTATTTTTTAAAGTACAGCTTGACTTTGCAGAGTGTATAGCCAGACTTTTTCAACAGGTGTTCATCCTGCTCATTTAAGTATTTAAGGCTATTTTGCAAAAGTACGGCTTTACTTTTTTCAACAGGCTTGTTAAATATTCCAATCATAAGTGCTAAAAATAGCATTGATCTGCCTGAAAAAGTCAATCTTGGATTCGAACTAAAATCTTATACAAGGTACTCATGATGTCTCAATCCATCTGTTTTATTACGTTGTTTAATATATCAAAGTATAAAAAAGAAAAAAGCATGCATAATACATTACCGGTACTGCGGTACATTGATACTTGAAATCAGCAATGCATCGATATCGATCTGTTGTTCAGCTCTATGCATACTTAACACTTTCTGAAATCCTGACCATGAATCTTATGGTGAAAAGCTAGATTGTTCAGCAGATGTACATGTAGTAGAACAAGGTACAGTGCAGGGTATCCAATTATCTTCTTTCGGGTATTTTCTGTTTGTTATAGATTGTTGCCACAACTAACAACTGTCTACTGATTCTTAACTGGATGGCAAATACATATCTTCTCTGAAAAGTAAATAATAGACCACAAAGAATCATGTTGAAATTTAGTACCGGTAATTATCCAGTGAATTTTTGAATCAAAATCTGCTAATTTTTAACCAATGTAAATGTAAATTAAATTGAAATCAGTATTTTTACCTTCCACTCATGAAAACTAAATATTTTACGAAAGGATATGGAGTAAATGAACATGAGACCATAACACATATGTCAACTCCAACTGCAATAATTTTAATGAGCTGTATGGCCATTTCGGAAATTCATTCCTCATCAGCAGCACTAGAACCCAAACA
>MJUU01048698.1:0-17086 GCA_002080025.1 Modiolus philippinarum | reverse complement strand
TTTTCATTAATTGTTTTGATTTCGACACCATTGGGTTATTGGATGTGGTTTGTTTCCATTGATTTATTCACTTTTTTTACTTTTTAGGGTCATTTAGAGCTTGCTATATGGTGTGAAGTTCCCTACTGTGATGAAGACCGTACGGTGACCCCTAGATGCTTTGTTTTGGGTCTTTTAAACTTGGAGATGGGATGTTGTATGTTGGGACTTTAAATACAGCTCGCCAATTTACTAATTAAAATCGTTGTCACATCAATGCTATGAAAAAACCAGTAATATAATTTCGGTGTAAATTGCTACATCTAAGACCTGGAATGGTACGAAAGCCTTAACCTTATCCGAGATGCTTGTATGGACTTAAGGCTGCTAGGAACTGTAATTATGTCACCCAGACAACGTCGGGGTGACATGTTGTTATTCTACGTTTCTTCTGATTATTTTTGTTCTTTTTCTAATTCTACCAATAATTCTTGTCCTGGAGATTATTTTGAAATGGACGGATGAAATGATTTTAAACTTTGCACAAAGCTGAATCCCCATTTGAAGTTGTATGCTGTGCGTCAAAAATTTTCAAAATGGCCCCCCGTTTCCGAGATGGAAGCCAATTTACCTTGAAAAATTGGGGATTCTAAATCTCGGGAACTGCTTACAAGAATTAGTTCATATTTTGCATAAATGTTCAGTAAGATAAGAGAAAGATATCTATGTGACAAAAGTTTTCAAAATGGCCGTCTCTTCCAAGATGGCGACCCGAAATACGTAAAAAGTTCCGATTTCAATGAAAATTGAGAGATTAAAGATTCTAGGTAGATTTTTAGTTTGTGAATAATGTGGAATCATCGAATTGGTTGACATCGGCTATTGCTTGCAATCGAAATCTATAAAATGCGTTAACTTAAAAGGATATTATTGACGTACGAACATACAAAAAACATATTGCCCTTAATTCGCAAGAACAGGGATAGGAAATAGAACTATTAATGTAGTATATATTATTTTATTTTATGCCTCTAAATACCAACTTGGAATAACCATTCAAGGTACATTTAGTCTTATTCCTATAAAATGCTAAAATTAATCGTTATCACTGTCTAACTGCTTACATTCATCTGTAGTAATTGCCAGTCTTTGATTTCTTTTTCTTTGTTGTGAATAAAAGAAATTGAGCTAGTATTAGAGAGCCATGTAATCAAAAAGTCTCAAATTTCTGCTTTTTGTTCGATGGTCTTAAGTGTTTTAAGCTTGGATTAAAAATAAGAGGTATGTATGAACAATATCGCTACTGATCATATCCATTAAAACATTTTTTTTTCTCACGAATTAAGCAGACTTTAGAGAGGACGACAGTCATACGAATATCGTATGGCGTTATACAAATATGGCTCAACAATTCAGTTTTGTACATGGGCACATCCATATTGCTTGAAGATAATATCTTGAAGGAAATTGCTAATGTTTTAATCGATGTAATAGTATCTTATAGTTGTTTCAAAATTATGTGTTCGTTAAAACCAGAAATGTTAGAACACTTAATGAGTACAGATAGGAAAATATGTTTTACTTACAAAATTTTGAAATTGTTGTCTGAATGCGGTTATCCAAGAAAAAACCGCTTAGACTGTCATCCATTTATTGAACAACCGATGTTTCCGGTAACTTTTTTTAGAGTGATTATCTGCGCAGAAGTCGGACTAAAATGTCTTGTACTCGTTGCCGCGCTTTTTTTTTTCTAGAAAAATCTTTTAAAAATCTACAAGGTCTCTATGGTACTATAATAAAACTCAACATTACATGTCAAAATATATAGGAAACGTACAAAACCTATGGACTTGGTTGGCCTTTTCAAGTGTTTGCACAGTGAAAAGAGCCGATTCCGACAAAAATCTTTTAATTATGAATTGACAGGCATTTGTAAAATGTACTTTCGTCTAGCTGGCTGCTGCATTGGTAATGAACAAATTTAGAACTGGTACTGATCCTACAATCTTCGAACTAAACGATTCTAAATTATTTAGATTAATTCAATTAATTAAAAAAAATAATCTAAAAAAATTGACCTTGTTGAAATTTTCAATTACTTTGAAAACTGTTGTTCTACCGACTATGTTCAACTAAACTAAAAGTTGCATTTCGAAAAGATAAATCTGATATTTTCTGAGCGTATACAAAAAAGCATTAGATACTATTAAAAGAAAGAAAATAGAGAGAAATACAGTAATATGCAAGAGAACTATGTCCTCTGATTCATCTAGGGCGACATAATTATCGCATAAAGTGGGAAAACATGGTTATTCACTTGTTATATATTAGCTTGAAGTAGATTCTAATTATAAATTTAAGTAAGTATGTAAAGGATGTCTCTTTTTAATATTGTCACACTATACACAGCTAAAAAGACTTTGAAACGACAAGCCTGTCATAATCAAGAATTTTACCGAATTGGGACAAAAATGTTTAGGGTGTTGCTACTGATAGCATTTATGAAAATGGTGTCAGCTGCAACTGGCTGTCAGCCTATTTCCACATCGATTTGCAAAAATGGCGGATACTCTATGACGAAGTTTCCAAATAGCTTGGGTCATGAGCACCAGAACGATGCTGAGTTACAATTACAAACATTTACTCCCTTGATACAATATGGATGTAGTAAGAAGCTGAAGGAATTCCTATGTTTGTTATACGTACCAAAATGTGATCCTAAAAATCCTCAACATCCTGTAACAAAACCACAGAGAAAACTTTGTATAGAGGTCCGAACAAGATGTCAGCCAGTACTGTATGAATTCGGATTTCCTTGGCCTTCTGCACTTGATTGTGATACATTTCCTGGTAAGTGTATTATAGTTTGATAATACATGTAGCTATGGCATTAAGTCCCTGGTTTTTCACAATTCATCAATGCTTCGAAATGATTTCCAATGCCGTACGCACATTTGTCAATAATTAATATCAATATCCAACATTTAATCCCCTACTTTTTAAAACAATCAGCAAAGCAATGCATGCATTATAACATAGGCAGAGTGCTGTCGATATGTGCCACACGTTCGATGTACATCAGTGATGTCAAAATATGTCAATATTTTACGAAAGGATATGGAGGAAATGAACATGAGACCATAACACATATGTTAACTCCAACTGCAATAATTTTAATGAGCTGTATGGCCATTTCGGAAATTTATTCCTCATCAGCAGCACTAGAACCCAAACAAAGGAAATCCATAATTTCAAAAAAAATGTTGAAAATGCATAAAACCAAACGAAATCCGAATAATCAGTAAATCAAATATAGCTAACGACAAAACTACGATTAAGGGAGTAAATCCTTCGGTTCTAGAATTTACATATATTTAGATAAAAGTAATTAAACAAAGTGTACACATGAGATATCATCTCATGTACAAGTACACCATATCTAAGAAAAATAAAGAGCATACCTCTCTACCACGGGAATTGTTTTACCAACTCCACACTGCAATAAAAGACAAACTCCTGTATCAAATGTTTTACGAAAGCATATTGAGTAAATGAACATGGGAACATAACACATATGTTAACTCTAACTGCAATAATTTTAATGAGCTGTATGGCCATTTCGGAAATTTATTCCTCATCAGCAGCACTAGAACCCAAACAAAGGAATTCCATAATTTCAAAAAAATGTTGAAAATGCATAAAACCAAACGAATCCGAATAATCAGTAAATCAAAAATAGCTAAGGACAAAAATACGATGGAGGGGGTTAATCCTTCGGTTTTAGAATTTACATAAATTTAGATAATAGTAATTAAACAAAGTGTACAAATGAGATATCATCTCATGTACAAGTACACCATATCTAAGAAAAATAAAGAGCATACCTCTCTACCACCACCACCATCTCTCAAGGCTAAACCAAAACAAATCTGTTGCAGAGACGCAAATTACTTTTAAATGAATCAGTCGTACCATTAAAAATCTCCAACCCACAGATTATAAGAACGACAGATCCTTCTGTTTTATTTTTATGTTTTATTATTATTGTTGAAATAAAAAAATAGAACTGAATGAAATACTCAAAATTTACCAAATAGGTCGAAGCGTTAAAGCTTATTTTTCTCATAATACAAGCAATGTTATTAGTCCTGATGTATTGATTAACACTGACCTTCAACCTTACGTTGTGTTCCTTGTTCTGCAAAGAAATATATTTTACATTTGCATGACATTTAGCAATAAAAATCTTTCAGATATTATTTAGTTCAATAGTCTTGAAGCGTAATGATATATATTTATCCGCAAAATATAAAACAAATACATATATACATATCATCAATGGTAAAAGCGTCATATTTAGCTGTTTATTCAACAAGAATCGTAGTTAAATGCTTACATACTAAAATTGATTCTCTGATTGCTGTCTTTTTTATCACAACCAAGCTAAATCACATTATTGTACAGTTTTTCTGTTTCTTAAATGATCAACGACTTGAATCATGTAAATGACTAAGCGAATAACACTTTTCTCTTGAAACCATAGAGATTATTTTTGCATTTTAATGTGATACTTTTTATTCATTAGAATATATTCTTTTGCCTTAGTCATATATCTTACACCTTTGACCTTTGTGCTACAGAGGACGAATTTGTCACAACAACAACTACAGCGAAGACAACAACGATGACAACAGCTGTTCCTACAACAAAACCTATGCCGAGTTACCAAATGAATATCGAATACAATCCAAAAGCCATTACAATTGTCTCTTGTTGTCAGATTTATACATATACGTAAGTTTATACGGTTGGGCATAAATATGGAATATTCGTATTTTCTGAGCCAAAATTTGAAGTTTGGAAGTATTATGCACAAACGTGTGTGAATGAAAGTATAATATTTAACTATGAAGTACGAAAGTCTGATTCTACAAATCTGTCAGACACTCCTTCAACCTGTTCTGAAACACACTTTTTGGTGAAAATTTGGACATTTTTTAAATCAATTATTGTGTGTACCAATATTTCCCGGAAAGGAGTTTTTGATGCCTATCGTGTACAAGAATGATTTAAGTGATAATGAAAGTGACTTTTTAAGGATAATTTGAATTTTTGGAAACAAATAGCCCTTAGATATTTCAAGAATTCCCAACAACCATATTTATGACCAAGAGTATATATTTTACAATACATTGTCCTTTTCCGCCATTCAAAACTATGCTTTTATTGTGAGATTTATTGTGAGATTGTTGACACTAAATAATTCAAAACATAATACATTACACAGTTATTTACTTGGCTTCCTCTGGCTTTTAATTTGTGTTTTCTTATACACTGAAATCGTTGATCTGAAATTTTACATTCCTGACTTTTGTTTACTTATGGGAGTTACGTCCCCTTTTTATGACGTCATAAAATTCGAGTGCAGGATTTTTTAATGTTGAGTATTACGTTATTTTCAGAATTATCCGGTACATATAATAGGTGTCAAGAGTTAAAGACACAGTTTTATAACTCGATGTTGTTTGAAAATGTGCTTATCTAAAAGAAAAAAAAGCGAGAAGACAAGTGCAATTTAAATGTCAAGCGGACATTAAAGCCGCGGGAAAAAGATCGTGGAGGTGTTCTCACCCAGGCGTGTGTGTGAGACAGAACATGGATGGATGAGACTGAAATATCTCACCCAGGCATTGGCTAAATAGAAAGCACTACAGGTAGGGTGAGAATAATACAATCTAACACCATTGAAAGTGCAAGATCGAGAAATCTCAGACACCCTAGGATAAGATTTCAATATTTCTCTGACGAGGCTTGCCGGGTCAGAGAACCATTGAAATCTAACCCGAGGGTGTCTGAGATTTCTTTATCTTGCATTTTCAACGGTGTTTGATTGTTTTTCTCACAGAATACAAGTTTCTGTATAACCAGACTCCATATCTTTTCGTAAAATATCTAATACAGGAGTTTGTCTTTTATTGCAGTGTGGAATTGGTAAAACAATTCCCCGTGGTACATGTAGAGATGTATGCTCTTTATTTTTCTCAGATATGGTGTACTTGTACATGAGATAATATCTCATATGTACACCTTGTTCGATTACTATTACCTAAATTTATGTAAATTCTAAAACCTAAGGATCAACTCCCTCCATCGTAGTTTTGTCCTTCGCTCTATTTGATATTACTGTTTATTCTGATTTCGTTTGGTTTTGTGCATTTTTTGAAATTATGGATTTCCTTTGTTTGGGTTCTAGTGCTGCTGATGAGGAATAAATTTCCGAAATGGCCATACAGCTCATTAAAATTATTGCAGTTGGAGTTAACATATGTGTTATGGTCTCATGTCGATTTACTCCATATCCTTTCGTAAAATATCGAGTTGGCGTCCGCCTTGTCTTAGGAACTTACTATGACGTCGATAACGTCATTATGTATTTCTGCACGTGGAATTCTTATCTCATCTTTGGGTTGAGACAAGGATATCTCAAACTGCTTAAAATAGGTACTGGCTTGTCTCAAATGTGAGAAAAAGATATCTCAAACGGCTAAAATAGGTAGTGGCTTGTCTCAAATGTGATAAATCGTGTTCTTATTCCAATTAGAAGTATCTACTATTTTACAAAACATTGTGTTCTTCAGCCAATAATCACTATGTACTTATTTTACAACACACTGTGTTCTTAGGGCTAAAAAGATCAATATTTATACGCCCTTCCACCTAAATGATATTTGATCTTTCTGAATAAATTAGAAATCGATATAATTTGAGCAGCTAGGACGAAAAGCCCAAATCCGAGTTTCAGTTTGTCTACTTTACGTCATATACCTGACAAACAAACGTGACCACAAATTGAACTTCATCAACATTATTTCATAACGTTTTGATTTTTTGACATGTCATTTAATATTATACTGTATCGTGTGAAAATGAGAAGCTAATGACTCTAAATATGGTCTGTTAACTCATTTCAATCTACCCGGTATATAAAAATTGAGGTATTATCGATAGTTGAAACATGTATTGTTACAAAAGTTTGACAGTGAGTATTTTGTTACTTTTAAGGGCAAAAGTAATTTCAATACCTATGAAGATGAACGCCAAGGTCAAGAGTGGAGATATAAGATCATCTAGTGTTCCAAAGGTTACATGGAAACCCACAAAAAGGCACAGCCGACACAGTAGGTAGCATATAAACTGAGTGCCAATAAAAACGCAGGACTTGCATTTTTGTTTTGTTTTGTTTTGTTTTTTTTTTTTTGTTTTTTTTTGTTCGCAAGAATAAGTATTTTTTACAAATGTCTAATCATACAGGATTTTAAAAAAATCATTGTTCTGCATGACTGTTTTTTAATCAATACCACTCGCAATGCACACCATGAAATGCACTATAATGATGTTTTGGTGCGAATATGTGCATGATTGATTTTTATATGACCGGAAAAAAATTGAGGTCGTATAATGGCATAGCGCTGTCGTCGTCGTTGTCGTCGTCGTTGTCCGGCGTCGTCGTCGTCTGTTCACACTTTTGTTTTTGGTCAATAACTTAAATTCCCGTTGACCAATCCTTATGAAATTTTGACACAGTTTTCCTCTACAAAAAAGGAGTGCTTGGGCTGATTTTGGTTATTTAATATTATTACTTTAAAAAAGGTCCAAAAAGGGCAAAATTGGGTGTTTTCACCTATTTCGCTGTAGAATATTTATTATTTATTGAGTTTTGATGGGGTTTCTTTCAATGTGTTCCCAATTAAATTTCCTACCAGTAGTATGTTAACGGATTGTACGCGGCATGTACCATTCACGAGATAAATGGGCCAAAAAAAATGGTGATTTTCAATTTTTTTAAAAAATTTTAGTCCGATTTTGATGCAGTTTTTTGAAATGGATTCATATTGAAAATAAACATAGAGCTGCATCATCAGATTTTGGACAACGTATTTCTTTTCCGAGCTATGAGGGGCCGCGTGGGGACAAAATTGAAAATTTGCAGATTACCTAAAAATTTTATTTTTCATCGGATTTCGATGGGATTTTTTTTCTTTGGATTCCTCTTGACATAAGCTTTCATACTATGACAACGGATTTGGTGTAGCTCTTACTGTTTCCAAGCTTCAAGGGGTCAAATAGGCCAAAATTGTAATTTTTCGAAGTAAGTGATTTTTTAAAAATTTTTCATCAGATTTCATTTGATGTTTTTGTTTGTTTCGGAGTCCTCTTGTTTGTAAGCTTTTGCAAGTATGTCAAAAGATTTTGCGTAGTTCTTACCGTTTCTGAACTATAAGGTGTCAAGGGGGATGAAATTGCAATTTCCAAAATATGTAAAATCTTTTATTTTTTATTTGATTTTAATAGGGTTCCTTTCTTCGGATTCCTCTTGTCATGTATTTAAAGTAGTATGTTGACCAATTTGACATATCTCTTACCATTTCCGATTTCATTTAATTAAGACGAGTCCATAACCAATCCAGTATATCTTAACACACACTCCGCATGTTTTGCAGACTAAAAGGTGCATTAGTACATTACTTTATTATATAAAAAATGAGTTTTTGATTTAGCCACAATATAATAGTTATTTTTAAACAAATGTTTTGCTATATCTATTCTTTAGTTTTTTTTTCATTTTCTATCTTTTAATATACGTGCATATAACTATTTTGTTTTAATTCTGTTTTTTCCGTTCTAAGGGTGTTTCGGTTTAGGTTTATGTCTTTTTAAAGAAAAACCAAGGCATTCATCCTCATCAGATATCCCTAGCCTTTTCAATTTGAATCAAAGACTGGTTTTCAAGTTATAGGGATATGACACCTTTTAATTCTGTCTTGATATGGCTTATTTATATTGCGTATTTTGTTTTCTTGCTCTCTAGTTTCATTTTGTATGTTTATCACTGTTTGGCTGACGTAAAGTAATCTTTCAGATTTTTGTGTCTTTTATATGCAATTATAGGGGGTCTCGGAAAAAGCGATTTTGCAGTCTCGTTTTCTGCAATTAGATGCCAATGTTTTCTAATAGTTTTTGCAAGACCTTTGATCTTCGGATTAAATTTGGTAGCAAGTACTAATGGCGGTGTAGTTTTCTTTTTGTTAAGTCTGTACTTTAAGCATTCTTCGCGCGGTTTATTGATGGTTTTATTTATTATGAAATCTACTTCTTTTTTGTTATAACCTCTTTCTAACAATTTGGATCTGAATAGTTTTGTTTCTCTCATTATGTCTTCCTTATTGTTTGATGATCTTATGAAGAGCAGTATTTCTGCAGTTATAAATCCTTTAAATATTGATTTTGAATGCGAGGATGTTCTTTCTAAGTACTGGAAGTTGTCTGTAGGTTTTCGATATAGTTTAACGTCCAATATTCGATTGCTTTTAAATCGACTCCCTTTAAATACAGAAATGTCAAGGAACTGGATATTTGTGTCAGATATTTCATATGTGAATTTTATATAAGGATGGATTGTGTTTGCAATCCTGAAGAATTGATGAATTTTTACAATGTTTGTGTTAAACAGGATGAATCCGTCATCACGGTAGACAGATAAATGAATGATGTTATTTCTGTATGGGTATAGTTCTAGAATATCAGAAATTATTTCAAACATTCTTAGATCAGCATAAGTCGATGACATAGGCGCCCCCATCGGAATGCCACATGTTTGTTTGAATATCATCTCGTTAAATTCAAATTCATTATTTTCTATGGATCATTTCACTAGATCTAAGAATTCTTGCTTAGGTGGGATTTGTATTTTGTATTTCATATTTAAAACTTTTGTCCACGCTCTTTCTACAGCTTCAAGAATATCAGTATGTGTTAGTGAATTGTACATGCTTGTTATATCAAAACTACACAGAAATGCATTATCTGGCACTTTAATTGTTTCGATTTTATTTATAAATGATGTTGTGTCTTTCGTGTAAGTCCAGAGTTTTTCTACTACCGGTTTAAGAAAATAGTCAATATATTTACCAACTTTTTCAAGTGGACCATTACACAATGACACAATTGGTCTACCTTTTATTTCTATATCTTTTAGGACTGTTTTATCATGTTTTATTCTATTTCTGTCATTTTCGTCAATTTTATGAATTTTTGGTAACATGTATAGTCTTCCAAGTCGTTTACTTTCCACGTCATTCAGGTACTTATATGTAACGTCATCTATAAATTTCTTTTCATAAAGTTGTTGTATAATTTCATTGATTGAGTCAGAAATTTCTTTTGTGTGGCAATTTGGAATTTGTTCATATTGTATATTGTTATTTAATAGGTTTATAGCCTGCTTGTTATATATTTCTTTGTCCATAATAACTGTTGATGTATTTTTGTCTGCCTTCTTGATAACAATGTTTTTATTAGAGCGTAAAGTCTTTATTGCAATACTCTCATTTTTTGTGATATTTTTGCGACATTTATTCAACTCTATTTTGCTAAGCTCCATCTTCGTAGCGAACAAATAATTTTCAATTGCATTATTTGCCATTCCTGGCTTATACCCCGATTTCTGTCTAAATGGGTGTTCTATATCTGTACATACTTTGTCACTAAAATGATATTTACATCTCATTTTTCTGCCGAGTTCTTCAAATTCGTATAAAAGTGTTTGTCTTATATTAACTCTCTTTGGTGTCGGGATGAATTTCAGCCCTTTTGCTAGAACTGTAATTTCAGTGTCTGTTAGAATCTCTTGTGTGAATAATTCTACATATTTTAATGCTTTCTCCACTTTTTCTTTCTGTTTTTTTGTTCTCCTCATTTTACATTTTCTATTATTATAATTCTGAAGTTTAATTTGATATTTTCTGAATTTCCTCTTTTTCTCCCGTTTTCTTAAACATCTATCTTTTACTCTACCCATAACTTTGTATTTGTAAATAACCCTTATACTTTAATCTGTGTATGATTAAGGGTAGGTGTGTAATTATTCAACTCCTGTATAAGAGATGAATTATTAATTTTAACTTTCTCTTTTTCAACTCCTGTATGAGAGATGAAATATTAATGATAAATTCTTTTCAACTCCTGTATGAGAGATGAAATATTAATTATATATTTTCTTAATTTCAACTCTTGTATGAGAGATGAAATTATTGTGGTGTAGAATGTGAAATAAAATTGTCTAGACTTTTGTGTAACTGCGCATGTCAAAATTTTCCATAGGAGAAGCATTCTGATTGGACTAGATCAAGTTTTACATCACTCCATACCCTACGTCATGAATCTTTGAGATGCAAATATTTTGATGATTGTACTAAATCTATTTTTAACCCGTGATTTTTTAAACCTTCGTCTTTAACGCCCAAGTAATTAAATATAACTTTGTTCGACAATTCATTTTACGTAATATACGAATATGTAATATAAAAACTAGTCTCATTATCATTTACTCCGTTCTTTACGCTTACTAAAGTTTCTGATAAAATGTATGTGTTTATTTTGTATTTTGAATATTGCCATCCACTCCTAAGGTCTTTTTGTAAATAAATTTAAAAAAAATTCTTTAACCTTTACAAAAAAAAACTGCAGCTTGTTTTGAATGCTTAAAAGAATTAAGCTTGGAAGTTCTTCCATTTGTATTCTCTCATCGACATTTACCCCTTTTAAACATAAATCTTATCGTAGCATTCCGTGTTACTCTTTCTTATTTTGATTAAATAAATAAGTGATTTAAAAACAGACCTGTATTTTAAAGAATATAATATACATGCTTCCAGACACAAATCATTTTAAAGTCATTATGTTGAAAATTGTCTCTGTCCATATTTAATGGCATTAAGTAAGTTCTAATAGCGTCTATAAAATCTTCTAGCTCTCCCTCTATTGCCGCGGCTGTAGTTACTAAATCCCATGATTTCCTTCAGATTGTCTATTTCCCTTCTCATTTTATCGATTTCATTTTCAGGTTTGTTTTCCGTTTTGTGTCTCAATTCTTCCATTTCATGTTGAAGTTTCCTTATATCAATAGAGTCTACGCTTTGTTCTCTTCTAGAGTCTACGCTTTGTTCTCTTCTAGAGTCTACGCTTCGTTCACTTCTACATTCTATGCTTTGTTCTCTCCTAGAGTCTACGCTTTGTTCTTCTCTTGAGTCTACTCTTTGTTCTCTTCTATACTCCGACCTGTATCGGTCTGCCCATTTTTCTTTCAGTTCCCTGACATCGTTATTGAATCTAATAAGATTTCTTTGGTCCTTTATTTCAGTATGTGCCAGTTGCCAGCATTCTTCCACTTCCTTTGTGGATATATTCACATATTCATTGACTGATTCAATCAAAAACTTCTTGAATGTTTCTTTAGCAGTGGTGTTGAACTCTTGTATTTTACTTTTGAAAAAAGCACCTGCCTCATCAGATCCATAGTGTGGTGTAAAACTAGCCATGCCCCATTTGGCATATACAGGTAGCTGATCAATATGTTGGTAGTGTCTTAAGTCCTTAAGAAGAGTTACAATCGGATGTCTCTTTTTAAATGCATAGTCCATTCTATTTATGTATTTCTGAATTATTTCCTCATCCTCTCTCGTTTGATTACATTCATTTACCAGCTCTTCTATCTCAATATTTGGTTCCTGTATGATCCTTACGGTTGGTATGTGTGTTTTTTGCGCACTTGTTATTTCTTCATTTTCATTATCTTCTTTTAATAAGTTAGCCATCTCAACATCAGATTCCGGACTTGCCATCATGTTCTTTTTCTTTTTTAGGCTTAGTTTAGATTTATTCATATATTTTGCTTAGTTAAAATATCTAATGGAATGCTTTTTTGGGGTGTGGAGAAATATACTGGATTTTTGAAAGAAAGAAAAAGGAAACTAATGTCAGGACATAAGTGAACAATATAATTTAGTATACTAATTAATAAAATACTGTGATAGAAAAACATGAGGAGTGTGTGTTAAGATATATTGGATTGGTTATGGACTTCTTTTGATCTATAATCCCGAAGGCATTCCCTTGATTTGACAGAAAAATTGGCGGTTTAGATAGCAGAAAAGCAAGTGGAGATAATTTTCTATGACGTCACCGCTTATTTTTGTTTTGATCATCCTTCATATTTGCACGTTTTAATCCTAAAAAATAACTGGAACTACACAAGTTAATCTTTTTAAAGGGAAATTTGGTTCATTTGGAACATGACTGGTACATTTTTTTCTCCCATTTTGATTAAATTCAGTGTTAAATTGAAAAACTACACTGTCACCAATTGCTCAAACCTAAATAGTGGAACCTTTTTCATGCATTTTGCTGTTATTCAAGGGTGAGAATAAATTTTGGACTACATCCTCTCAGGAAACAAATTTTCTAATTTTCTATGTCTGTGACAATTGATAAAAAACAGTCTGATATTAATTCTATCAATAAAAAAATGAAAGGACAGATGCAGGATTTGTTCTTACGTATGGTAAAAAATCTAATTATTAAAATAATTTGTGGCACTGTGTAAAAATACCAATTTTACTCACTCTTCCAGAAAATCAAACCTTGATTTCCTACAACTTCTGATCTTAGTTTTCCATTTTTCATGCATGCACAAAAGAAGCACAGCCCACTGGCATTTTAACCACATTAATTCAATTATATATGATTTTTTTTTATCTGGGCTGGACTTGTGTAGAGCTATGCATGTATATCTAAAGACTTCTTTTCATTTATAAATCCATAGGCTCTACCAAAGTTTATGGGAATGCACTTGTGAAACACCCTCTCTACCTACAGACAAGATTTACATTCAAATCGGTAGAGAGGTGTATTATTCTTGCTTTTCGACATGACTTTTCATATACCTCCAGTCAAGGACGTATATCTCAAGTCCTTGCTAAGATTCTCCTTAGTCACCCCCCCCCCCTTTTTCTCTCACATAATTGGACAGTTAATATAGCGGCAAATAAGTCTTAAAGAACTTTTAATCATGAACACAAAATTCAGCTGTTGATATTGCTTGCGTGCGAGTTTTTTGAAGTTGCACTTGCGTTGACGTCTACCGCGATAGTTGACAATTTTCGGTTAAATCCATCGATTGAAATGACACAATTTTTCCCCATCGTTTCATTGAAGATAATAAGCTTGATTGTTAGATAATTGTATGTTTCATGTGTAGTAACAAGCACGGTGTGTTTCACTATCCAGCTTTCTAGATTTGATAAATCTTTGGTAGCGAATTTTTACTTCCGCTATCTCCGCAGTCTTGTATTTTGTCAGAATTTTATTATTTATCCTGATTATTTAGTCACTAACGGATGACCTATGGCTCATCTCGTTTAGGGAAATCAAAAAATCGTGCGGGGACGCGATAATATAGAGAATGAAACACGCAGTCATGGTTTTTCTTAGGGCCGTTCTGAAAAGTAAAAATACGTCATTTTTGGACAAAATATCACGTGACTTTGTAATCTAGTTGACGGCCATTATCGGAATTGCTTTTAGGCTGATAAGAAATTATAAGGGCTAATTTTTATTTCCTTAGTTTGTGTGCAGCTAATTACAGGGTCAAGCTTTATACTGTGTCCTTATTCATTTTGATTTACACTTGTTCTAATTTCAGTGTTCGACATGCTGCGGTGGTATCATGCTGGGCTCGGCGTAGCACTTTATTCCTTATTGTCCACAAGCTAGCTTCATCCACAGCAAAATTTCCCCATCTCAATTTTTAAGACCGATTTTCATTTCATCCATGAACGCTATGGTTTGAAAACATCCAATGGTATGTTTGTCAAAATGCCTTGATTACCCTCCTTCACTTTGAACTTATCTTAACAGCGTTGAATTGGGTTTAAATTTTGTCAGTTGCTTTTCAAATGGCTCATTTCTGCAAATTTCAAAATATTTTTGATGCTTAGAACTGAAATTCTCAAAAAACAGTATTTTTCACACCAAAATGCAAAACATTGTATCTATAACAAATTTTGAACTCTAAACAGCTTCTTGTCAATGTTGTTACACATTATTCGATGAAAGAAGCCTTTTCTTTTCTTTTCTTTTCTTTTTTTGGTCAGTGTAACGTTCAGTCAATTTGGTAGTTTTGATGTTTTTACTACTTGATCAAAAATTGATGCTGTTACAAATTTTTAACTAAAAAAGGATGGAAGCAGGAATTTAAGCAGAAACCTAAGCCTTCTACATACCTACCTACACACATACATGCATGCATGACTTCAAGATGAGGAACAACAATAAAAGCGTTGTTCCTTTGCTTGTTTTACAATGTATTTGTAAAGACTTTTTCTCATGTACATTTACTCCATATCCTTTCATTCATCATTCAAACATACAAATTAAAGAAGATATTACTACAATTTCGTTCTAGATAAGCTTGTTGTAAAGTAAGTGAGAACCGAGCCGTCAATCCAAAACGAACAATCCAAGTACCATGGCAACATCGGAAACAAAAAAGAAACAGAGACACAACATGAGCACGGCACAGAAAAGGAAAATGAAGACACACACACAGAGATGAATAACACAGACCCAACAAAAAAACCATGGGTGAGATCAGGTGCACCGGTAGAGTAAGCGTCTCCTGCTTCTTATTAGACATCTGCGTTGAAAGTTCTAGAGATCATCTTCAGTCGTCATTTACACAGTGTATCTCAATGCTTAGTTTGGTTTGAACTTTACAAGTTAAGGTGAGAGGTACGTAAATAAGCGCCTCTACCGGTGAACGTTATAAAATTGCTTTACAATGAATGTAAAAAATTTTAATTTTCACTTTAAATTATCATCGTCTCAAACTGTATCCTACAATTTCTCTGAAAACTGATCTTATGTTGCCAAAGAAATTTCTGTTTTATTAATATAATTTTTTATAGGGTCACCGAGTTCGTTTTCGTGGTATTTATCGCTGAATATTTGCTCATCTTTCAATTCACGCCTATAATATTAACTCTTAACGACGACGTCGCTATTATGACGGCGGGATTTATCGAAAAAATTTATTTTTGGCGTGCCTATTCTATGTTCAACTATTTATACCGGCGAAATTAATTCGGTGACCCTATATAAAATTTACACCATTAAAATGGGAATTTCATTGTTTAAAACATTTCCTTTTTGTAGAAAAATTGTAAGATACGTTTTCATAAACACGCAATTTAAAGACGTTTATTAAATTATTTTTCTGTAAGATTTACATAGATTGTACATGAAAACAACATAACTGATTTATTTTTGAATCGGTCATATATCAAACATAAAAATAGCTAAACCGATTTTATTTCACTTTGGAATTCAGCTTTATTTGATGCACTTGCAGGCAAAATTTCATCGAAATCCGGAATTTGCTATTTACGTACTTTTTACCTTAAAAGTTACCTTGTGTTCATGATGAGAGATAGATCATTTCCTTGCTTTCAGCTCTTGTTTCCCAATTATTCAAGACACATACAAGTTCGTCTCTCTTTAGAATAAGGAGGGCCTACAGCAGTTTAAAAAAGATTCCTTTTAGTAGATTTTATCAAGAATTAAAAAATATTTGTTAGTTGCCGTGGTTTTTGTTGTTAATGCTAGTAAATTGTATGCTTCTTTCAGTATAGCAACGTTATCACATAGCAAAGAGGTGGAAAGATGAATGGTGCATACAATAGTTGGAGATCTTTTCAACAATGATAATCAGTACCAATTACAAGTCGATGCTTTACATCGGGAAATTAAATAATGCTTTTCCATGAAATGAGTATTTTAAAATTTCTCTAGTATTCTATTTCGACTGATAGCCAGGACCAATATGAAAAAAAGATATCAAAACTGCCAAGATGTCATGCATTTTTAGAACAGGGATTTCTTTCTATCTTTCTGATCTTGATGCAGAAAAGTTAGTTTTCAAAGAAACCCATTGATAATAAAACATGACATAATGACCTTAAACATCAAAATTTGAATTTCTTAGTTAAAAAATGATGTCATATCGTTTAAGCATCATTAAGGTCAAAAGGTTCAAAGCAACATAATACCAAGTATGTAAAAAAACAAAGATATATATATTTTTCTCGCTAATTGATCAATAAGTAAAACGTAAATACAATTTTATATAATTGTAAAAAACATAAAGGATATGCAATTTTAAAATATTTAATATTAATTGGAAGACTTAGGCAAAGGTGTAGTCGTAACTATG
>MJUU01048696.1:0-11546 GCA_002080025.1 Modiolus philippinarum | reverse complement strand
TATTGATGTTGCCACTTTCAAAACCGATGTTGAAAATTGTTCGTTGACTGCAATTTTCAAAATGGCTGCCAAAAAGGCGGGAAAATTCAACATTGTCCGATTTCAATGACATTTGGTTTCCAAATAGGTCTTGATGTCGCAACTTCAAAACTGATGTTAAAAATTGTTCGCTGACTGCCATATTTTAAATGGCTACCAAAAAGACGGGAAAGTTCAACATTGTCCGATTTCAAAGAAATTTGATTTCCAAATAAATATTGATGTTGCGACTTCAAAACGGATGTTGAAAATTGTTTGTTGACTGCCATTTTCAAAATGACATTTCGACTTCAAATCGTGTCGAAAGTGGTCATTAGCAAGAATGTTTTTTATCGAAAAATCCCAACAAAGAAATATAATAAAACATGATCAGACTTTAAAAACAGTTCAAGATATTGGAGGTGTTGGACGTACGAAAGTTTGAGAAACTGAAGATCAACTGTATAACTTACATTGTTACCTTGATTGTGGCAACTGAAAACCAGGTGAGCGATACAGGCTCCTGGGAGCCTCTGGTTTTTGGTTGTTGTTGTTTTTTGTAGTTTTATATTATTTTTATAGCATTGTTTTTTTTTTTATAACTTATACATTTGTATTAAACAAAGTGTTTTTAGTTGTGTAGCATGATTGTTTTCATTTCATGAGTTTTATTACCTCCATTCATGAGTTTTCAAATATTTGTTAAGAAGCATGATAACCAGTTAAGAAGTTATAATTTCCATTCCAGTTACATCCATTACTCTTCAACATTTTATCTCAAGTAATGGATCTTGGTGGTCGATACAACATCTTTGAGTTTTATCAATTTTTACACGTTTTCTAATTTACCTTTTCTAAAGGATGATGCAAGTTCCTGCCATCACTAGGTCTCCGTCATGGGTCGTCCGTAAACTTCGTCCTTGCAGCAACTTTCCCAAATATTTAGAAAGTTTACAGTAATGTTCTATGGTCAAAACAAGTCAATACTGGTCAATACTGGACCCCAAAAAAATCCAATAAAATTAAGTTTTGTCATTTCAGTGCAAAATGAAATATCTATTCTTTTTCATATTTTATTGCAAAATATTATGTAGTATGTTTGTTTTTTCAGTGCTGTTATTTTTCTGTTGCAATTACTATTCTTAACGATGTAATATTACATATTTTCTCAAATACTTCATGATAATGTTTGCACTTTTAATTAAAAGCTTATGATATCATTTGTGTCAAAGTATTTTTTTTATTTCACATGTAACTCAGGTATTCGTATGACAGGAATGACAATGTCAGGCTCAATTAAGTTCCGGAAAAATATATATAAAGCAAGATCTAATCAGAAACAGGAAATGGGTAAACAAGTAAGAGTAGGAGGTTAAAAATAACTAAATACCGAAGTTACTGTGAATTTATGTTCTGCATATGCGCATTTCAACAACTTATGTCTCCTTAGTGCAGGTAAAATCTAAACTTTTGGAAGACCGTTAGCTCAAAGATGTTAAAAACTGATAGAAAACAAATAACCAATATGATCTAAATGTAAAGCCAAAATTAGCTAAGGACAGAGCTTTGCATTAGGGAGATACTTCTTAGTTTCAACAAAATTTACAAAAATTTAGATATTGCAAGGTTTCAAATAGAATCGGATTTCGTTCAGCACCTAAGTACTGACTACTTGGCTGGTGAATACCCTCGAGGACCAACAGTCCACCAGCAGAGGTATTGACCCAGTGATAACAAATACCGTAACTAAATTCCGAAGTTACTGCAATTTAAACAACACATCATAAGTGTATTCATGCTTACACACAATATTCATGACTTCAAGACGAAAAACATCAATGTAGGCGTTGTTCTATTTGCTTAATCTTATCATGCGTTTATAAGGATTTTGTCCAATGTTCTTTTCCTCCATATCCCTTTATTTGTTCAAGACAATTGCATTACCATAGATTTTCAATTTCTGTCATAAATAATTTCTTTCAGAAGCAATGTATATTGTAATAAATACACATGGAATAATATATATTACTAGTCTGATTTCAACTGTATATATACATTACCTCTTCTATGGATCAAGTACTGCGCACCGACCCGTTCTCGTCGGATTTTTTTTCCAACCCTGCCCATCACTGACAAAGTATGACTGCGAAGAAACTTGAATGTGTATGATGTTATCTGCCTGCAAACTTTGTCCTCTTATAAAAACGAGTCTCTCAAGAGTCCCTCTATATCTCTCACTCATTGCCTTTTAAATAAAACGATAGGAATTTTTAAACCGTATAAGTTGTTATTTCGCGGGTCGCTAATTTCGCGATTTCGTCGAATGAAATATTTGCGATTTCTCATCAATTGATGTATAACCACTTATTTGAATTATATTTCGCGGTATGCAATTTTTGCGACTTTACGATGATCGCGAATTGAGCTAAAATTAACTCCTCGCAAAAATACTTACTTATACGGTCATATGCACCTTAGCTTCATTGAAAATCCTCTGAGGACTAATGTTTACAACATTATTTTCATTTTTTTCGGTAAAGTACTCTTATTAATCTTTTGTCAATCTTGATGCCCATATTAAAGGCAAATTATTTTAGTACGCTGCATTTTAGTGATCTTCAATCCAACAAAGAAGTGACCTATAAGATTAAAGAGTATACATAATATTAAAAGGTTTACTTAATCCCACCTTTTTTCTGTCCTTTCTGATTTTGCATTTTTTTTTGGCCTAGAGGTAATTTGTTGACTGGTTTTCAAAAATCTTTTGTCACTTGTTTTTCCAACTTTTTCAATTTTATTCGAGCTGAAGGGACAAAAGTTGGTCATCTGCTGCGATACTGGTATTTTTGTTCAAAATCATCATACGCTGATGTATTGGCGACTGTCTTCCATAAAGCAGACCATCTTTAAACAATTCTAAATTGATACTACGATACAAAAATATCAGACCAACGTAATTGTTGCGGTAGACGAGGTAAAGACCGGATGAAAAGTGATGGAAGAAGGAGAAAGTGGCTGAAAAAAAAGAGAAAGTACATCGGCAAAGGAATACTAAAGCAAAAAAGATGAAAGGGGGAATTCCAATATCAAAAATCCAAAATCATGACAATCAATATCCAACACGAATGACACAGCATGACAAAGACAAAACGAATAAACAAAAATGAATAAGAACGCCACAAAATTAAAGCACTAGCAGTGTGAAGCCCTACAAAAATGAGGTATCATCAGGTGCTCCAGAAGGGTAAGCATGATCTGCTCACACTGCCAGTGAAAAGTCCGGTTTGTCACAGTCGGTGTTTGTCAGTCCGTTAATAAACTCTGGATCTACCCAAAGGTATCTATTTTCATCTGTGAAATAGAAGCATTGTAACTGTCAAATCATGGTGACAAACGTAAAACTTCTGAAGTGACAATTGCGACAGTGACTGACAGCCCCTTGATGTATAAATTTCGACACAGTTATTTCGCTCTGTCAACAAAATCGTTGTACAAGCTACAGGCATGGTAATAGCGAATGAGCTGTGAAATGAAGACGCCATATGCCGGAGATGTGGGAATATTACTGCTCAAAAACATGAAATTCACTATTGGAAGTAGAAAGCATCACGCTTGTCGTAAAGTTTTGTTTTCAGACGCCGAGAGTTGTCAATGTAGAGGTAAAAGTCCAGGTATGATGCTGCTGATGGTGTATCAGTTGTCTCCTTCATCACAAGTTAATTTGGGTATTTTTAGATGAAGGTTATCCTTCAAATGAGGATTGTTCAATGAAAGAACATCATTGTCAGGATTATTGCGGGAACTTTTACTTATATTTATTGTAGACGTCGTTTGATTGTTTATGTCGCCTTGGGTGGAAGTAACGTAAGATAGCAATAAAATAGAGTTAAATGGACGTTCGTTATACTAATAGTAACTGTTTAGTTAGAATACCGTTCATTTAATGGTGCCGTGCCTATGGAGATCGAAAAATTAAAGTCGCTTTGTACAGGGATTAAGAGTGTGATCACTAAACTTTCCCGAAAATTTGATGATGCAAGAGAAAACCGCGATAACAGTGATTTCGACTTAGAGGGAGTAATTTCGACATTTGAGAAGATTACGCAAAAACGGACATTAGTGGAAAACTTGAATGAGAAAATTCTTGATTTAACAGGACCAGAAGATGTTCAAAATGAACTTTTGGATTCGGAAGATTATTCATTGATTTTGGATACAAATATTCGACATGCACGTAAGTTTGTTCAAGAATTACAAACACCGCAATACACACAACCTGAAAGTCCTTCACACAAATCTTCTAACTCCATGAGACTAAATACAGAGTGTCTACCATTTTTCCCATATCAAACTTCTACATCAGATAGACTTTATGAAAACCAAAGCACGCATATTTGTCCTGCCGTCAATTTACAACCCAGCGTACTATCTACGGCAAGTAATCAGAGCCATCGCTTACCAAAACTTACCCTGTCTACATTTTCGGGAAATACGTTAAAGTGGCAAACCTTCTTGGATAGTTATGAATCAGCAGTACATCAAAATCCAACATTGACAAATATACAAAAATTCAACTATCTGAAGGCACAATTACAAGATGAGGTCCTGGAATAAATTGCAGGATTCGCTCTTACTAATGTAAACTACGACGAGGCAATCAACGTTTTAATTGAGAGGTTTGGTCAGACAGATAAAATTATCAATGCTTACATGCAGTCCTTACTTGAGATTCCGAAACCAACTTGCAAGCCTACGCAAATTTTATGACAAAACGGAGGGATACGTCAGGGGTCTTGAAGCACTAGGACAATCACAAGACACTTATGGTAAATTGCTCGTACCTATTATATTGAACAAAGTGCCCAGAGAAATCCGTAAAAACCTCGCCAGAGAACACAAATCAAGTACTTGGTTGTTGGGCGATCTGCGGAAAAGCTTACGTGAAGAGATAAATATTCTTGACGCGGGACAAGAAATCGAAACGCCACAGAGTTTAGCCACAACTTCTTTTTTCCATGCGGGAATAAAGTCGTCAATGTTGCCGAGAAAAACCAAAAAACCAACACATCAGCCAATCGATAAGCGACCTTGTGTTTTTGCAGAGAGATGCACGCCCCGTCATATTGCACCAAAGTAACAGACCCGACAACACGCATGCAAATTGTTAAACGGGACAAGTTATATTTCAATTGCCTAGGTAGCCATCGCGCTTCTGAGTGTAAGTCTAAACACACGTGTAAAAATGTAATAAAAGACACCATACTAGCATATGTAAAGAGCGCAATATGACTTCTGTAAGAGAAACCGACAGCTGGGAAAGCCCAGAATGAATCCCACTAGATTTCAGTACAACTTGTAAATGGAAATAAAAATGACGACACAAAGATACTCTATACACAGTCAGTTGAAACCAGTTCAGATATTTTACTGAAGACAGCTGTTGCACCTGTAGGTTCAGACCAGTATTTTGTTGATGCGAATATTCTATTTGACGAGGGGGCTTAGATGATTCATAACATCAGAACTTGCAACAACTCATAATTTACAGACAGAAGGGACAGAGATACTACACTTGTCATCTTTTGGGGAGACAACAACAAAAGCAGACACTTAGAAAAGACAACAGTTTACCCTAGAACCGAAACCAATCATAAAATACCAATCAAAGTACTGATTATACCAAAAATCGCAACTCCGTTACAAAGTCACAGGAGCAAGATCGACGACAGTTACACGTATCTAAAAGGTCTTAAGCTATCTCACCAGATAAGCCAGAACGATACATTTGATATAACCTTACTAATAGGAGCTGACTTCTATTGGGACATTATTGAGAACCATGTAGTTCGGGGGAAAGGCCCAACGGCAGTGAAATCCAAGATTGGATATCTACTTTCAGGACCGGTACATAGAAAATAGGAAGTTAGTACAACAACCCAGCACAGTATGCTCAATGTCATTATATCGCACGGGAAGGAAGAATACGACTTTGAAAAGTTTTGGACTTTAGAGTCAATAGGAATAATAAGTAAGGAGGCTCAGGAAGAGAATGACACATTTTTGAAGTCGTATCGGGAGATTTCTATAGAATTTAGAGAAAACAAGTATTATGCAGGATTACCTTGGAAGGAAGAGCACGAAGAACTACCGACGAATTATATGATTACGAAAAAGAGAACAGAGAGCGTCATCAGAAGACTTAGTCAGAAACCAGAATTATTGCGTAAATACGGAGAGATAATCACAGTTTAGGAAAGAAGGCGATTTATCGAGAAAGTTGAAACTGACAATGACACGAGCAACACAGTGCTTTACATTCCGCACCACCCAGTTCACAGGTATTCAACCACCACATCTATAAGAATCGTTTATGACTGCAGTTGCCGCCAATCAAAGAATTCACCGAGTTTGAACGATTGCTTACAGGATATTCCACCAAAACTTAATGATTTGACAAAAATATTGATGAGATTTCGCGCAAACCCCATTGCTTTACAAACGACATCGAAAAGGAGTTTCTCCATGTAGGTTTAAAAGAGGCTGATCGAGATGGTTCCCGTTTTTTATGGTTAAAGGATTCGTCTATGGAATAGCGTAGATGATAAACTTATGTATCCAAAATTCAACTTTCCAACAATTGACGAAAATGTCACAAAGCGAGAGATTTTGAAGAATAGCTCCAAAATTAACGACCCTCTAGGACTGCTCAGCCCAGTAACGATTAGGGCGAAAACGTTAATACAAGACCTATGGAAGGGTGGACTCGATTGGGATGAACAAGTGCCGGAAATTCACATGGACCGAATTAGTTCAGGACATTGATCAAGCAACCAGTGAAACTACATAGAGATGTTATTTCAGAGACACAAACGATCAACACATTGAACTTCAATGTGGTAATACAGACGCCAGTCAGAAAGCTTGTGGATCAGTAGCATACTTGACCAGGGGAACGAAAACTTCACTCGTAATGTCGAAGACCAGAGTAGCGCCGGTACAAAATCTAACTTTGCCACAATCAGAACTTATGGCCGCAGTCATCGGCTCCAGATTACCTTACCACGTAAAATCAGCGATAATTGTTACAAATGTAGTTTTTTTGGACGGATAGTAGTCTTGTTCTGCATTGGTTGAAATCTACAAAACCTCCAAAACGATTTGTTGCGAATCGAGTAAACGAAATCGCGGAAGCTACAAACCAAAGTGAATGGAGGTATTGTCCAACTGCATGCAACCCTGCGGATTTAGTAACGAGAGGTATAACAGCCGGAAAATATATTAACAGCAAGTTGTGCAAGGACGGACCAGAATGGCTGACAAACCGCAAATAATGGCCAGGATCTACAATGAACGTGAAGACCGTTATGACAAGTTTGATAGAGGAAACTAACCATATTACAAATTCCGGGGATTTAGAACTGATTTGTATTGGGAACATAATAGACATTCAGAAATATGGAAAGTATATGAAAATTATTCGTATTACCGCTTTTCTTCGACGGTCGACAGTCGCAAAATTCAAGGAAAACTGGAACATTGTCGCCAAAGGAGATAAACGCAGCAACACAAGCATGGATAGCCTATAGTCAGAATTCAGCATTTTCTAAAAGGAGGACATCAGAAAAATGTGAAAACGCTACCAAGAATAAGTCAACTCGGACTTTTTCTCGACAATACAGGATTGATAAGATGTAAAGGTTGAATGCACAATGCACCTATTCCAGAGATAACAAAATTTCCCAATTAACTTCCGGCAAACGATTCTTTCTCAAAACTACTAGTGATGGATGCGCACAAAAATTAATTGCATTCAGGATTAAATGCTACGATGACACATATTCGACAATCTTTTTGGATTATATCACTTAGACAATACGTGAAAAAGATAATCAACAAATGTGTTAAATGCAAGACAGTAAATGGTAAATCGTACAGTGCTCCAAATACGCCACCGATACCAAAGATCAGACTTCTTGATGGACCACCTTCGTAGTGACCAGCGTAGATTATACAGGTGCACTAATTATTCGGAACGATAACGTAACATTACAGAAAGCATACATTTGTCTATTCACTTCTGCGTCGACACGAGCAATCCACCTTGAAGTAGTTCCGAATTTAAGTGAAAATTCGTTCATCCAGGCTTTCGCCGCTCCATCAGTAGAAAGTCTTTACCTCGAACGCTTTTATAAGACAATGCTACGACGTTCATTTCGGGATCAGAAATGCATGGGTGTTCCACGGAACACATATGTCGCCTGCACTATATATATTAAAGAATTTCTGTTTCATTATATAATGACAGAAAAGTCCAATTATAGTATCAAAAATATTAATAAAGTAGAACAAAATACATGGTGCAAATCTAAATTAAATAATGAACCATTCCGGCAAGTTTGGTTGGAAATAACCAAGCTGTTTAGGAGGAGCTGCAGATAATGGAGGCATATCCTAAGACTCCAATAAGCTAAAGTGACACCAAGTCCAAAGTAAGCTAGAAAATCTGAAAAAATGAAATTTAAAGAAAAACAAAATGCATGGTGCACATCTGCATTATATATAGAAGCATTTCTGCAAGTTTGATTGGAAAGTACCAAGCGGTCTAGGAGGAGTTGCGGATAATGGAGGCATACCCTAATACTCCAATAAGCTAAATGACAAAGTCCAAAGATATTTAGAAAATCTAAAAAATCAAAATTAAACAAAAACAAAATGCATGTTGCATATCTGCAATATATACTGAAGCATTCCTGCAGGTTTGGTTGGAAAGTACCAAGTGGTCTAGGAGGAGTTGCGGATAATGGAGGTATACCCTAAGACTCCAATAAGCTATAATGACAAAATCCAAAGATAGTTAGAAAATCTGAATATCCCAAATTAATCAAAAAGTAAATGCATGGTGCCAATCTGCAATATATATAGAAGTTTTCTTGCAAGTTTGGTTGGAAAGTATAGAGCAGTCTAGGAGGAGTTGCGGATAATGGAGGTATACCCTATAACTCAAATAAGCTAAAATGACAAAGTCCAAAAATAGTTTCAAAATCTGGAAATACATAAAAAAAAAATAGAAAAATTAAATGCATGGCGCACATCTCTAATATATACTGCAGTATTCATTGGAAAGTACTCAGCAGTTTAGGAGGAGATGCGGATAATGGTAAACAATTTTGGAGCCATACAGACAGGCAGACAGACAGACGGACAGACAGACAGATGGACAGACAGACAGACGGACAGACGGACGGCCGCAAGACGACGGAAAGTGATCCCTATGTGTCGATCCTGCACTAGGTGCAGGCGACACAAAAATGGTACAAGAAACATTATCAGTTCATGGAGTGGAATGGAAGTTCATACCAAAACGCGCCCTTGGTATGGGGGATTTCGGGGAAGACTTATTGGGTTAACGAAAACGAGTTTGAAAAAAGTACTTGGACGTTCTCAAGTTACCATGGAAACTTTACAAACAATTGTAACCGAAATCGAGAAAATTATGAACGACCGATCACTAACTTATCCGTCATCTGATATCCGAGATTTTGATCCTTTGACACCTTCACATCTCTTGTATGGAAGGCGGATTTCCACAATGCCATATCCAGATATAGACAATATAAGTGATATCAAACGTACAGGAGGCGAGGAACTTCAAAGACGAATGAAACGACAAACTTTTATCATTAACCATTTTTGGAAAAGGTGGAAGTCGGAATACCTCGCATCACTACGACTCAGAGGAAACAATGCACAGAAAATATGCGTCAGCGATATCGTTCGGATTCATGATGAATCACCACGCACGAATTGGAAACTTGGAATTGTAACGAAATTAGATCGAGGTAAAGACGGACTAGTGCGATCAGCTCATATCAGAACACGTACAGGAGATACAATAAGACCAATCGTAAAGTTATCCCCACTGGACGTTTCTACTGATAACGATGAAACAAATATATCGAGCGACGGAGAGGAATCAAACAAAACGAACGGGAACAACAAGATGAGACGAAATGCGAGTATGGTTGCTAGGAACAAAATTCGGAAGTGGACGAATGGTACAACAGACAATGATGATTCATAAATTTTATTTCGTTTATGTGATGATTGGACTGTAAATTATTTCTTTAAGTTTTGCTTTTTCTAGAGACTTTAAAGTCGTGTTTATATCATTTTTAATACACAACGCGAATCACTTATAAGTTTACTTTGAGAGATTATTACGTATTAGGTTTACTATATGAGAGACAGTAATTATTTGATCATTTAACTAATGTGATGTATAACTTTTTGCGGCCCCCAGTATGTCAGGATTATTGCGGGAACTTTTACTTATCACATATTTATACGCAAATTGTACCATTTTGCATATGTAATAACCGGATGAAAGTCTGATCGATATCCGTGTCCGGGGCAGATAACTGTTATCTGCCCTGCTTTGGTGACGTCATCTAGCAACGTAAACAAAATATGGATGAAGCCGAAGCTTGTTCTCGGTTTACCGTTTAGAAGTGTTTTGAAAATGAAAAGTCTGAATGTTTATTGGTGCCTTAATAATGAAACACCAAAGGAAAACCTTTTTGATGCTGAAATTTTCAAACATCAGTGTGCTTCAGAGTGGCTTCAGACCGTAGGTGAACTCCGTAAGATTACATGACACTGCAGTTTTTTGGCAAAATTTTTTTATCTTTCAGATGAGAAAGATGCAATTTTTGAACAATACTTGATCCGTTCTATTTAAGCATCTCTCAACAGATACATGTACCATACGTATTGCAACAATAAAAAAGAAGTGGGGTTTGGGTGGGGTGGGGGTGGTTGGTAAATCTGAATTTGCCTAAATCTTGTCCATTTTAAAAGCAAAATAAATATGAAATTGTTTTCTTTTAGCTTGCAACATTCCCCCGTCAAATATGTGATAAAAAGATTATGACATGTCTATTCCGGTATCTGCCCTGATATCTGCCCTCTACCGATATCTGCCCTCCGCGTCGGGCAGAAATAAGGTCTCGGGACTGATATCAGGGCAGATACCGGAATAGACATGTAATAATCTATACTTATATTTATTGTAAACGTCGCCTTGGGCGGAAGTAACGTAAGATAGCAATAAAACTATAGAGTTTAATGGACGTTCGTTTTACTAAGAGTAACTGTTTAGTTAGAATGCCGTACATTTATCAACATACCGCTTATGTGCACGCTAGGGGCCTTCTTGATCTCGCTTGAGGGGGTGAATATTTTTCACCTCTTGTTGAAGACCCTCAGGCGACATCAAGATGTAGACAGGAATAAAAGCCCTGTCCTTGATAAACTGAAGTTTTCTAAGTATCGTGTGCGTTTTTGTCACATGTACATTCACTCTATATCCTTTCATTTTTCCTATAACGAAAGCTGAAATTAAAAGAGTTCGCTAGCTTATTGCCTTGGGTGGGATAAAGGGGAAAGGGGACAGGAGAAAATTAAATGAAAACGAGACCGGGAGAATAATATATTATTTGGGCGAGTCTAACGCCTCGCCCAAATAATAT
>MJUU01048695.1:52075-65642 GCA_002080025.1 Modiolus philippinarum | reverse complement strand
AAAAAGCAATAATGTGAGCCTAAGGTAAAAGGTCAAGGTAAAGGGTCACTAACCATTATACGCGACACGTCGCCTTAAAGTGAAATAGCCACATGCCAAATATCAAAAGCCTACCTGAAAAGAAAGAAAAGTAATATCTGGGATACGACTTTACAATTGAAAAAGTAAAAACGTGACCTTAAGGTAAAAGGTTAAGGGTCACCAACCATGGTAAGCAACACGTCGCCTTGAGGTAATTTATCTACATGCCAAATATAAAAAACCTATCTCAAAAGAGAGAAAAAAGTGCAGTCCAAACACGTCGTTATCATTGAAAAAGCACGAATGTGACCCTGTGTCAAAGGTAAATATCAAGGGTCGCCAACCATGGTACGATACACGTCAACTTGAGGTGATCTATCCACATGACAAATATCATGAGCCTGTCTCAAAAAAAAAGAAAATTTGCAGTCCGCACTTTATGATTGAATAGCAAGGAAATTATCCCAAGGTAAAAGTTTAAAGTCAAGGGTCATCAACCATCGCACGCGACACGTCGCCTTGAAGTGATCTATTTACATGCAAAATATCAAAATATCAAAAGCCTATCTCAAAAGGGAGAAAAGTTACAGTCTGGACACGACTTTATCATTAAAAAAGCAAGAATGTGACCCTTAGGTCAAAGGCCAAAGGTCAACAATCAAGGTACGAGACACATCGCCTTAATGTGATCTTTCCACATGCCAAATATCAAAAGCCTATCTAAAAAGAGAGAAAAATACTATCCGGAAACTTTATCATAGAAAAGAATGTGACTTTAATGTAAAAGGTCAAGGTCAAGGGTCACCGACCATGGTAAGCAACGCATTGCCTTGAAGTAATCTATCCACATGCCAAATATCAAAGCCTACCTATAAAGAGAGAAAAGTAACAGTCCGAACACGACTTTATAATTGAAAGAGCAAGAATGTGAACCTGAGGTCAAAGGTCAACGTAAAGGGTCACCAACTATGGTACACAACACATTTCCGTGAGGTAATCTATCTATATGCTAAATATCAAAAGTCTATCCCAAAAGAGAGACAAATTACAGTCGGGAAACGACTTTATCATTGAAAAAGCAAGAATTTGATCCTGATGTCAAAGGTCAACATCAAAGGTCACCAACCATGGTACGCTACATGTCATCTTGAGGTGACCTATCCACATGCCAAATATCAAAAAGAAAAGTTGCAGTCCGGACTCAAAAGAAAGAAAAGTTACGGTCCAGACACGACTTTATCATTGAAAAAGCAAGAATGTGACCCTGAGGTCAAAGGTCAAAGTCAAGGATTACCAACGATGGTACGCAACATGCCGCTTTGAGATGATCTATCCACATGCCAAAAATCAAAAGCCTATTCCAGAAGATAGAAAAGTTATAGCTCGGACAAGATTGTTTCGGACGCACGGACGGACAGAGAGACGGACCGACCGACAGACAGACAGACGGATGGACAGACTGATTACTGAAGAACTTTTATTGGCGGGGCGTTAATTAAATTTACAATTTTACTTACAGATACCAATAGTTTAATTGAATGCCTTGTAAATTTTTGGTGCGTTCAATTTTGGCGCTTTGATACGGAAGCTGTAAGGGGACAAAAAAAGGATCAGTGAAATTTACTTTCAACTCGAGATCACGATAAACCAATACCGTTTTACCGAGATCTCGATAAAAATTATATGGTTATCTCGATAAAACAAACACTGATATATCGAGATCTCAGTTATTATATCGTTATCTCGATAAAACCATCATCGATATATCGAGATCTCGCATTATTTTATCGTTATCCTGATAAAACCAAAATTGTTATAACGAGATCTCGGATTATTATATTTTTATCTCAATTTATTATATCGATATCTCGATTTATTATATCGAAATCTCGGATTGTTATAACGTTATCTCGATAAAACCAATATTGTTATATCGAGATCTCGGATTATTATAACGTTATCTCGATAAAACCAATATTGTTATATCGAGATCTCGGATTATTATATCGTCATCTTTATAAAATCAATATAGCTATATCGAGATCTCGGACGATTATAACGTTATCTCGATAAAACCGAAATTGTTATATCGAGATCTCGGATTATTATATCGTTATCTCGATAAAACCAATATCGCTATATCGAGATAGCGGATTATTATAAAGTTATCTCGATAAAACCATCATTGTTATATAGAGATCTCGGAATATTATATCGTTGTCTTGATTTATTGGCCATCACGTGTTAATTGGTTCCTCAATTAAAGATATTAAAGGATACATTGTAATATTTATTATACCCCCGCAAATAAAGTTTGAAGGGGTATAAAGGAATCACCCTGTCCATCCATCTGTCCATTTGAATGTCCGTCTGTCCATTGGTCTTGTAAGCGCAACTCCTCCTAAATCATTCTACGGATTTGAGTAAAACTTTACACAAAGTAAGGGCACTATATGAAGGTATGCATGAAGAAATATAATGATGGTCGGAATGCAACAAGGGGAGATAATTGGACACTGACCTTGTTAGCACAACTCCTCCTGAACCAATCAATGGATTTCCATGAAACTTTACACAAAGAAAGACCATTGCATTAAGATATGCATAAAAAAATATGATGATGGTTTGATCCTTCAAGGGGAGGCATTTGGACTTTAACATTTTAACCGGTTTTATTTTGACAACTCTATCTGAATACATCGGCAAACGAATACCGAAGAAAGAACAAGGAAAGGGGAAATTCTAAAATCATAAATCCAACATCATGCCAATACACATCAACACGATTTGAGACAGTATGACAAAGACAAAACAAATAAACAAAAATGAACAAGAGCGCCACAAAACTAAAGCACTAGCGGTGTGAATCCCTATAAAAACTGAGGTATCATCAGGTGCTCCGGAATGGTAAGCATGATCTGCTCCACGCATGGCACCCGTCACACAGCCAGGAAAATTATGGTGTTGAAAATCTGCTTTGTAACTGATTGGTTAATATCATTTTCTAACCCTTAGACAAACCAATTAAAATCCATGGTACGTGTTACTTCTCTAACCCTCAAACATTGCCAAGGTGAAAGTTTGAATAACTTTTATGTATATATTTAGTATTCTGACAATAACAAGGACAAATCGGTATCACAAACATTATCAACGAAGACAAAACTAAAAGATGACAGTGTAGTAAACAAGACAACACTAAAAACTAAAGCACTGACAGTGTGAACTCCCACTAAAAACCAGGAGTATCATCAGGTGTTTCTGAAGGGTAAGCATGATCTGCTCAACGCGTGGCACCCGTTACACTTCCAGTGAAAAGTCCGGTTTTGTCACAGTCGGTGTTTGTCCGTCCGGTAACAAACTCTAGATCTACACAAAAATACCTGTTCTCATTTTTGAAACAGAAACATTGTAATAGTCTGTCAGATCGTGGTGACGACCGTACAACTTCTGTAGTGACAATTGCAAACGTGACTGAACATTCCCGTGATGTATAAGTTTTGAGACAGTAATTTTGCTCTGTTGACAAATCGCTGTACAAACTACAGGCACGGCAATAGCGAATGAGTTTTGAAATGTACACGCCATATGCCAGAGAGGTGCGAATATTACTGCTCAAAAACGGGAAGTTCACAATTGGAAAGTCGAAATCATCACGCTTGTCGTAAAGTTTTGTTTTCAGACATCCAGAGTTGTCAATGTAGAGGTATAGGTCCAATGATCAATAGAGTTCACAAAGCAAGAGGATTTATTGTAGATATGCATGATAAAATATATTGATAGTCAGAATGCTTCAAAAAAGGGGGGGGGGGTAATTAGACGTTTACTTTTTAATCAGTGTAGGGTTTTTTTGTGAGCGTGCTCACAGTATGACTAGTTTTGAGCTAACCTAGCTGAAGGTCGTTTGTGCTTTTAGATATACATGTACATGTATGTTGTGTGTCGCTGTCATTAGCATTTCCAAAATATATTCACAAATACCACTGAAAGGTTTTACTTCAAACTTGGCACAGCTAATCTTTCATGTCTTAAGGCTACATTTTTACTCAACTGATTGAAAGCAAGTGTGAACTTTTCCCATCAAGTTGCATCTGTCTGTCGTCCATCGTTAACTTTTCACATTTTCATCATCTCTGAAATCACTTGACAGATTTAAGCCAAATTTTGCATCAATGTTCAGTGGATACAACTCCTTAATTCCTATTACTCTTTTTTCATTGCAATAAAAACATGGCAGCTAGAGCAAATCTCATTGTCCCATTTTTAGCTGACCTGGCAGTGTGAGCTATTGTCAATACTTGGCTTCCATCGTCTGCCAACCGTCGTCATCGTATAGTTTTTTTTTAAAATTCATCTGAAACTGCTAAAGGGATTTCAATGATACTTCACATGAATGATCATTGGCATATTGGCTACAAAGATTCCAAATTTTGAAAAGAATATATAAATAACATGGCAGTTGTTTCTGAAAATAGAACATAGGGTCAGGCAACAGTTTTTATGCCCCCCGCAAACAAAGTTTGAGGGAGTATATATGATTCACTCTGTCCGTCCGTCTGTCCTTTGGTCTTGTAAGCCCAACTCCTCCTAAACCGTACATTGGATTTCAATAAAACTTTACACAATTGAAGGGCACTTTATGAAGATATGTATGAAGAAATTTTATGATTATCAGAAGGTAACAAGGGGAGACAATTGGACTTTAACTTTTTAAAAAACTTAACTCAATTGAAGGGCACTACATGAAGATATGTATGAATAACTAAATATCGAAGTTGCTGTGAATTTATTCTCTGCATATGCGCATTTCGACAACATATGTCTCTTCAGTGCAGATAAAATCTAAACGTTTGGAAGACCATAAAATCAAATATGTTAAAACAACTGATAGAGAACAAATACCCAATATGATCTAAATGAAAAGCCAAAATTAGCTAAGGACAGAGCTTTGCGTGAGGGAGATACTCCTTAGTTTTCAACAAAATTTACAAAAATTTAGATATTGCAAGATTAGAAATAAAATCGGCTTTCGGGTCAGCACCGAAGTACTGACTACTGGGCTGGTGAATACCCTCGGACTAACAGACCACCAGCAGAGGCATCGACCCAGTGGTAACAAATAACTAAATACCGAAGTTGCTGTGAATTTATTCTCTGCATAAGCGCATTTCGACAACATATGATTCTTCAGTGCAGATAAAATCTAAACGTTTCACTATGAACAGAAAAAAGTACTGTCCATACCAGGAACAGTGATTTTTTCACTGTCATTCACTGTTCTCTGCCGTGGTAGTACTGTGAAATATCTATTAAGTACTGTCAAGAACTGTGCCAATCGGGGACAGTCATTAACAGTTATACCCTAGTGCCGTGATTAACTGTCAAGTACTGTAACAGTTACTCGCAGTAAATGACAGTATTTACGACTACTGTCATGCACTGTCCCGGATTGTTACAGTTCATGTCAGTTAATTACAGTTTCACTTGTACTGTCCTGCACTGTGGTGAATTGTGACAGGCAGTCACAGTCGATCACAGTATTACCGTATTTGTGCTAGATTCATGTACATGTATTTATATAGACTCTCTTTTTCTGAATCCAAAACTAATAGTTAAAAACAAGGACGTATATTTAAATATACGTCCTTGTTAAAAATAACAAATAAAAATATTAAAACGTAAGTTTCAGCCCTTAATTTTTTCCACAACTTTTTGATGAAAATACAAATTGTCAAACAATCAATTATTTCCTTTATAAAATAAAAAGCCCGTGCAAATTTACTGAAAAGAAAATTATGTCTTCAATGAAATACCAACTTTTATTTATACTGGATTATTTAATTAAAAGTAAAACAGAATTATACAAAAAAAAATATAATAGAAATAAATAATGAACCAAAGATTTTAAATTTCCCAGCAGGGGTAGAAATTTTAAGTCAACATTAAGTTGCAAAAAAAAAAATATTTGACCACATTCTCAGCTTATTCAGACGAAATTATACAAATATTTTATTTCACCGAAACATAAATTGTTGCAGCCACGTGTGGACAATTTAAATGTCACGCCTTATTACACAGGTGACATTGTTAATTGGCAAAACATGTTACTCGGGTGTGTTAATTGAAAAAAAAAAACGTCTATTGAAAGTATTAAAATCAACAAAACTATATCATTTCAATTTGGGGCATGGGATTTTTACCCGAGCCGGGAAATTTTTGTGGCCCGCTACACGGGACAGATTATTTTTCCCGCTGTACACTATACTAGGCTTTTTTTTTGGATGGACAAAGTCAGAGCCAGAATATTTTTTTCAACTAAAATGCTGGTCAGAAAAATTTTTGGGGCAAAAATCAGGGCCAGACATTTTAAATACCAGCCCCACCCCCCACTTGAGAAGATAGAGGATAGAGACCCGTTTGCTACAAGCTGTTTTCTATTCGTGTTTTTTTTTAATTTTTTGTCTTTAAACGAAATCTACATGTATAATGATTCACAAACAGACTGAAAAAATGATGAAATAAAAGGGGTGTCTAGTAAGTATTTGATTGATAGTGGTCGTTATTAAAAAATGTAAGTAAGAGGCAAAATAATCGAAACTCTCCTGTAGTGTAGCATGAATTTGTTATAAAATGTTCTATAGAAAGGTATTGAATATCCAGTCTAAGAGTTAAAAGGGGGACGTACCATTACTGGCTGCAGTGAACCCCAAACACTGTCTTTATTAACTCTATTTAACTCATTTGGACGATTATGAGAAAGTGTCGCTTGATAGGTAATACATTCTTTAGAAAAACAAAATATGGTTTAATTTCTCCTATATATGTGCATTGAATAAATTTTCTGAGGATAAGTTAACTCCTGCTATTAGTCATGTTATTTTTCTGTATATTGTCTGCAATTGTCTAAGTGCAAGTTAGCAATGCTTTGACTAAAATATAATAAGTAAAGATTTAAATGCATCTCTTCTAGACTAAAAAGGGAGATAATTCAAAACTGGTTCATATTTACACGAGTAAAAATTCAAACTTGCAGAGGGCAGTAATAATATTATTTACACAAACTATTTATCATAGAAAATTTTAACACGCTTGTAATTGGTTAACTATCTGCAAGGCTAGACTACAGTGAGTGTATGTGAAGACGGTGTATTGGATCTCAGGGGCGTTCTAAGTACCATGATATAAAACTCGGTATGATTGTTTCTCTCCTACGTTCACCAGGAGATTGAAATTCAACCCTTAATGTGAAGAATTCTACAATTATATACAATTTATGGCTTATTCTTAAAGCATAAACGAACTAAAAAGTGCAAATTTATGTTGGAATATTCATTCATTTGTAAACTGGATCCAAATTTTTAAAGGCGATTTAACCTATACTATGAAATTCAGTTGTGAAATTTTGTTTGAGTTCCGATATGTAGATAGGGCATTGTTTTTCTTCAACGCTTTCCCGAATTAGAATTTGACATTACACAGAAAAAAACCTCTAAACGACTTCTTTAGGTCGAGTAATGCGAAACATGTTCTATTTAGATGATTCGCATTTCACTGGAAAATTAGTAACTGTATAGTTTTTTTCTCAGTAAATAACATGAAATTATTACTGTATGTTTGTATTTGCTTACCCCTATGGGTGTAATTTGCAAGTAAATTATTATAAAATAAAGGACCGTTTCAGTTGTCTTTTAATAATCTGCAAAGACCAGTATGACAGCTTTTCAGAAGTACCAATAGTATCATTTTTATTTAAGGCAAGAAGAGAAATTTTGATGATTTTCCTCGTTCTGATCTAAAAATCGATCATAGTGCATGAATTGTACCAGATCCAGACATTAATACGCCTGTTTTAAACGTTTAACTTCGCAAATTGAGTCAGATGACATGATTATATATTGTGTTATGTGGCCATCGCTCGCACTATACATGTACTAGTATTCGGGTCTTCCGCTGATCGGAGATTGTTAATTGAATTGACGACGTTCCATCACATGCATCAACAAAAATATTTTTTTATATTAACATTATTTTTTGGGGCAGAAAGCCTCTTTCAGAAATTTTTTTTCATCATTTTAGCAGCCAAAATATTTTTTTCACACAAAATTAGCTCCAAAATATTTCTTGGAAAAAAAACCATAGCCCCCCTCCTTTCAAGTCAAATGGTCGATCCCTAAAGCGCTGCCTGTGTAATCATATATTTGTTCCACCTGACAAAAGTTCCGTTGGAAAAATATTATAGTATTTATTCATTTAAATGCACATTTGCACCCATATGCATTAGGGTTGAAGGCATACATGAACAATAACAAAACCATAAGAAAACAAAACAACAAAGATTACAAAATGAAAAATCATGCAGTTGTTGAGTCCACTCTCCTCAGAGCAAAAGACCTTCGTGTAACGAATGAAGCAGTATACTGCACGATTTGTGGACAATTTAAACATACATACAGTTTATCTGGTTTGCTTTCAATATTTGGTATTAAACGTTTTATTTCCTGTAAATAGTTTTCTCTATGTTGTTATTACATGTACATGAAAATAAGAAATGTTCTTCATCATCAGTAGTGTTGGAGTTGCAGTTCTTACATTTTCTGTTTTCTCGTTTAATATTTTTGTACCTTTCCCTTTCAATTTCTAAAATATGATCGCTGACTCTTAATTTCGTTTGATATTTTCTATTTTCATTTTTTTTTTTATATTTTTCCAAATATTGATCAATTTCATATTTTTTCTTAAATTTACTATAAAGAAACAATTTATTACTTTCTGTGAGAGAATTTGATTTTTTTAAAAATATTATAAACATTGACATAATATTTCTTCCTTTTGGAACAAATAATATATATCATTTATTCTGTTAGGAACAAATATTATAATATCTGATCCGTGGGACTAAAACCGCGGCTAGCCACGGGGCACTTGTTTTAATCGAATTACACAGCACAGGTGACCTGACAAACTTACCTGAGCACCTTCCGACACGTGTACACATAGCAGGGGGTCAAATTAACATTTTTGCGATGTTTATTCAAACTGAAATGTATTTTATGAAATAAATAAAAATAATCTAAAAATGCATAAAACTTGTGGCATACATACATGTATATATTCACGTTTATACAACTTTTTTAAAATGGTATTATCGCTATATTTTATTTTTATTCCTATAATTTTGTATTTCAGCATTTTTTTTAAAGTATTACGAAAAATAAAAATGCATTCAATTCAAATTTAAGCGGAATACACATCGATTACCCGCAGACACTAGGCATACATGAAATAGTTCTATTATGTTTGGTGTTTGACGGTATAATGTTTAATATAAGATTAAAACGAAAAAATAGATTATTTATTTTATTAGACGAAAACGATTTATTTATTAATGGTTGTAACTGCATCAGCAAGACATACAGAGGCGCAGTAGTTGTACTACACAAGCATGATTGCAAGCAGATTGTAGCAACAATTTTTACAAATCCTTGATTGCAGAAAAGTTTTTAATTTTTCACTTCATGACCGCCATAATATATCAATTATTTCTACAAGATGTTTACATAAAACATTTCCCGTATGCTCGGGAACCAGCAATACACAAAACAATAACGTGTAGGTCACTGAACAGATATAAACCCGGTAGCCTTAATATAAAAGGCTTGAAGGCCGGATTCGGAACTTTGTATGAAAGTGCATCAATACTAATTGCATCAATACAAATTACAAAAAGTTAAAACTTTGGTAATGTGGCAAAAAGGCATGTTTAAAAAAACATAAGCGAAAGAAATTTTCGAAAGTTACTTTATTGAACTGAATTGTCTTTTGTTGCAGTGAAATAATTTTCAATTCAGAAAATACATAAAGAAAAAAAAAGATGCGCAAAATGATTCTTTTTCATATTCAGTCTTGATTTCATTCATGACGAAAAACGCTTCAAATACACAGTATGTCCCTTGGTGACACCCGAACGGACGACTGACATCAGCAGTTGCTAATAGCATTGCACGTGTAAACATATTTTTCTGTGTATTGACAAATTACATATTCATTGTATTTTGTTGGATTTGAGTTGCATCCTTGATTCCCTGTAGACTTCACGAATTTACATAAAAATATATAAATAACTGAAACAATTCAAAATGAAAGAATGATTCAATAATAGTTTAAAAATGTGAAATATATTATTTAATTATCTCGCATTATGAAAAAAATTGAGTTTATTCAACAATGAAAGATTGAATTCACCTTAGTTTCAAAGAAAATAACACTACGACTAGAGGCGGCGGACAGGAATAAATGGAGACCCGGAGAAAGGGGATGTGAAAATAAGCAATGAAACAACGCTTTTATTGTTGTTCTTCATCTTGAAGTCAACATGAGGCCTTCAACAATGAGCTATGCTTATACCTCATAGTAAGTTCAAGACGGCCCCTAGCACTGGCTTGAGCGGAATCCATTGCTGGATGTCGAGCAAAGCTACATCCATGTTTATCATGTCATGGATGCGGGATCGTCAACAAACATAAAATCAACTGGCATAGTATTCTTACAATTGCTGTCATCCTTTGCCCGACAAAATGAACAAAGAAGACAAACACAACGTTAAACAACCACAGGGCACTCATCGAGTCAATATGCTTTTCGTATAAGTTTAAGCAGAGACATGTCCCTGGTTTAAGGCAGCAGCAATTGGACTTCTCCCGGTCGGTGAAATATTATTTACAGGACTATAATTTATTCGTGAAAAACTTTTTACCTTCTGTTTACATCTCAGTTCTACTATTTTTGGACATTACATGTATGTACAGCTGCATTAGTTTTAAACAAAAAATATTTTTCAGCGCTAAAACGGTTTTCCTCTAAAAATTAGAAAGAATCTTTTTGTTTTACCAGTAGCATTATCGGGTTATAGTGCGAATTTTCTTAGAATGTTATAGGTTTCTTTTTGCACATAGATTTTTTACCATACCAAGCTCTCATCGGGGGTAACTTGACTTAAATCTGACGGGGTCGGCATAAGGTTTAAACCCAAAATTCGAAATTATTCGGGTCATGCGAAATTTTAGACCAGAATTTATCGTAAGAGACGAAAATGATGAACAAGATTTATCCATATTGATATATAAAAGCATACTGATTTCAATATTAACGAGTTTATTTCTATGTTTTGCCTGAATTTCTATGGTCAATTATTTTAGAACAAAATTGTCAGTCAACAGGGAATTAGACGCGAAATCTCTAGAAATTGCAAAAATGAACATGTATACCCGAAATATCATCTCAAAATTTTGCATGAAATTTCCCGTGCGTACATGATTTATATAGCAGGGATTCTGCTAGGATAATGCTATGTTGTGACTGAAGATGCACAACACATTTTATTGCAAGCTGGTGACGATGCAAAACCACACACGATGTGTTGTACACTGGCGACGATAACACAAATAGAATTACCGACTCTATTATTTATGGAACTGCTTCAATCAAGGTTAACGGTAACTGGTACTGATATCTGTAGTATTATAGAGTAAAAGATATGCTCTTTGTAATTTTTTTTTTCATATTAACAGAGCATTTATACGGAAAACTAAGCATCTTTACTTTAGACTTCAAAATGCAAGTCAGGTCATGTGCTTAGTTATTGACAACACAGCAAACGAGTCTGTACACCAACACATCTATAAATATGGTCATTTACTGAATGTACTACACCGTGTGTACAGTTGAAAATTGTTTATTAATTCAATCAACACTGCAGCTGTGTCAAATTAACAAGATCATAAAACAAGTATATTTGATTAACTGTACTAAATAGAAGACATCGATTTACATGTGTTTAAATGGTCCTGGCTAAATAAAGTCAAAGTGTGTTTGTTTCCAAGAAAACGTTATTTATTTCAACAAACTTACAAAGGGAGCTAGCCTAGTGAATGCAAATTATGCACAGAATGTTTGTGCAGTGAACTGAAGATTTGAATAAAATCAAGGCAACTAAATTTCATACTCAGTTCCAATCAAAGCACCCCTTAAAAATCAGATAGCATGACCTTTTTTTAGATATTTTAAAAATGGCTTTAGTGTCCACAAAGTCATGATTTACATGTACATGGAGCTGTACTGGCAACAGTCTTGATTAGATATATCAGACATATAATAGCCAAGGACATGCGAGCAAAATGTATAGCCTAAGTTGTTAATTTCTTACAAATTTCTCTGGAGTACTCTCATATTATCTCAGTAAACCACATAAGATATACAAAGGACAGCTATTTATTTAACATCAAGATACTGAAGGAAAGCATTTTTACATACATATTTATTGTTTATTTCTGACACATAAAATTTAAGATAGGTATGATACCCACTAAATGAACATATCAAATCTATTCAGAGTGATAAATTAATCGCTACCTATAACCTGGAGTACACACTCCGGTAAGTACCCTAGTAAAATTTACGAAAACTGTTGCCTGCTCTGTGAAGACAATATTTTTTTCAATTGGTTTGTTATTTTTTCCACATTTAATGGATGTTGCGAATACATTAATACTTAGTATCTATAGTTTATTAGTTGTATAAATAATGCTTCTTTACAAAGGCTCAATATTTTTGAATTTGTTGTACAACAGATAATTCAATGCTATCTTAATGGTGCATAAGTGGTTCTCAGTGTTGTTGTTTGACATTGTTTGAGGAAAATGAGTATATGATATCCACTTCTATATAAAAAACTAAAATATTTCGCATTATTATTTCTACGCAAAACGAGGTCTATATTTGAGATAATTTCCTACACCATTTGACACAAAATTGACTTCATTTACCAAATGCATAAAATCTTCTCGAAAACTGTGGTAACAGGTCATCTGTTACATACACTGTCATAACAAAATCAAATCGAATGCATTTTCTTATACATTTAGATAACAGATTCAGCCACTGAACTTACCACTTATATACAATTTTGACGGTATTTCTTAAGGTTTTTGTTGAAATTCGTTGTATAGGACATCCAGAACCGAAAAAAACTAACTGCTGTTTGGAAGGCCAAATAACTGAATACCGAAGTTACTGTGAATTTAAATTCTGCATATGTTTATTCATTCGTAACCAAAAAAATGTTTTGGTTCTTGGTGTATATGTGTAGTGACTATCCTCTCACACACTGTAAAATAGCTAAAATGGACACAAAAAGCTATTCACGACAATGCTCGACTGCTAATAATCTAGAAAACATACAAGTGTAGCATATATTAATTTTATTTTCAAGAAGTACATTTACTAGAGACCACTTTACTCGATTTTCGGCAACATGCATCTGAGCATATTCTGAAAATGACTCAACATAGGAACAAATTCACGCATTAATGATCATACTTCTTTGTAAATAAAGAAATTATAATTCACATCGCGAATTGGTTTTTGATTTTTTTTTTGTTGTCTACACGTAAAGGGATATGGAGTAAATGTACATCAGACAACAATCTTATACATTCACCATAGAACCCGCAAAACAAGACACTCTTGTCGACGTCTAAATAGAAAAAAA